>JAGVVM010014506.1:0-10889 GCA_019149425.1 Psidium friedrichsthalianum
TTGCCAGTCGCCATCCTGTGTTACGAAGCGGCACACGCTAGCTCTGCCGTTTTTTTCTTGACGTTTTTCAAGGTCAATCAACTAAATTTGTTGACTCTTGGGCCAATCGAGCGATCTCTGAGAAGTCTTCATTATGAATGTGTATGAAATGTGCGATCTAAAACACTATGTTTCGCATGAGTAGCCGTGAGAAGATGCAATTGAGTATTAGTTTGTGGTAGAATTATCTCCGTGGTTTTACATAATTATTATTGAAGTTATGTCTCATCTTAAGACAAAACTTAATTTAAGCAGGATGAGTCCAGATTTACCCTGTTTAACTGAATTAGGTTATATAAAAGCTGGACTTCAGATTGCCAGAGTCATGGAGTAAATTTTGGTAAAGACATAATTCCTCACCTCAATCTCTTGTAATGAACGCGTCAGCAGCAATCAACAAGTGCTTTTATTTAGTGCATCAACACTATCAGCTAACGTCGCAGAATCGAGATTATTACATAAGCCAATGAAAACGTATCATGGGAGTAAATTTTGGGTAAAGAATAATTCCTTACCTCAATCTCCTTGTAATGAACGCGTAGCAGCAGTCAACAAGTTTCTGTTAATTTAGTACATCAACACTATCAGCTAACTTCGCAGAATCGAGATTATTACATAAACCAATGAAAAAGCATCAAGGCCAAGATAGTAAAGCAGCTCAGCTGCATTCTTCACACAGAGCCAGGTGTGTGACAAACAGTGCGACATACTTCCCTTTGAATGACTTTTTGTTGCATGCACGCTCCTCAGTTGTTTATGTGAATATAAGCAGTGCAAGTCATATCCAATGTGAATAACTCTGGATCATTCATGGATGTCGCTAGAATACGTTTTTCCTGAGCTGTCTGCAGTCCATCTTGGCAAAGCTAGTAGCTCCAAATGGGCCAGCCTTGCTTGAATGCTAATGGACTTACTTTAAAATTCATTCGTTACCTGTTCTGCACTTCGTTGTGAATGGAGCTGCAGAATATTGGAATGAAACATACAGAACTACATTGTACGTTGTTTTGTTGGAGAGTGCAAGTTTCCCGACATAATCAGAAAATTTGTTTTCTATAGAGCTTCTTTTTTGCTCCTATATGTTTTTTGCACTTTTTTACAGTACGGGTTTACTTTTGAATTGGCTGAGTTTTATATACGGATAAACATGATACATGTGTGCATTGCCAAGGAAAGAAATAAAGAGAGCGATTTCCTTTTTGCTCATTTATTTACCGTACATGTTTTGTACACCAATGGTGTTGCTGAGTTGCTGTGACAATGACATTACATTTCACGATGTATTTGTGTTATGTGCAGGTGATTGTTTGTGAATGGAAAACTGGGCCACAACCTCAGAGTCGATGAGTCATAGACAAAGACCGGCCAAAATCCGATGACAGAGCACGGGACCCTCACGGCTTGAGAAGATGGTCGAGGTACTAATAATGAACTAACTAATATGTGTAGTCATTTCTCGGGAATAAAAAAGAAGTTCTATGGTTCTGGAGAATGCAATTCCTTATCCGAGTTATTGCAGTGCTCGAGTTTCTTGCACTCAGTTGGTAAACTTGCATCAGGCCTGATCTTCCAGGACCTTTCTTGTGTGGTTGATAAAGATGTAAATATGGCACGTGGGTTCAGTGTTTCCTCATGAGCAAGATCCTGGGAACGTATGGGAAAGGATAGGCTGCCGGTGGTCCGATTACATGTCACTTCAAAGCATTTCGACCCCGGATAAGTCGGCCTCATCACATACTCTTCTGATATCAAATTTTGTTAGAGTAAGACTTTACCTAAGAAACATGTCAGCCTTTGTATCGCCCAAAAAAAAAAAAAGAAAAATACATAAGATGATACCGCACAAGAATGGAGCATAGCTTCTCCAAATTATCAATTGCGTTGATTTTTTACGGTGAAATTTTAAATGCGATTTTTCCAAGATATCATGACTGAACCTACATGCTATAGAATAAAGTATGTAGCATTGAATCAAAGCAGGTTAGCTGACATGACGCAGTGCATCAGGGTTTTTGTATGATCGCAAAATCCTCTTAGGTTAAGGGAAAATTTATAAAACAGTAATAAGACATGCAATGCTATACGGAGCCAATTGTTGGCCAGTAGTAAGAACACGAACATAAAAATTGGGGTAGCGGAAATGAGGATGTTAAGGTGAATGTGTGGTCATACAAGGATGGATAAGATAAGAAATGACGATATTCAACGAAAAGTGGAATAGCACCGAGTGGCAGAGAAGATGAGAGAACATAGATTGAGATGGTTTGGACATATTCTCCGTAGACCCTCAGATGCTCCGATAAGAACAGAAGTGTTTACCAAGAACACGATATGAAAAAAGGACCAAGGTCGGCTGAAACTTACCTTGAGGTAAGGTAGTAAACAAGATTTAATGGAATGGGAAATAGATTGGCGTACGATCTACCTTAAGACGGAGTGGAGGAAGGTCTATCCGCATTATAGATGGGGGATTTCCTATATTTTAGAATGCTCTGTTTAGTCATTTCTATTTATTTATTATTATTTATTATTATATATATATTTTTTTGTATTATATTTTTTCTTTTATTTCAGTATATTTTAGTACATTTTAAGCTTTTATCTTAGGACGGATTCATCGACCGCTGATCCCAAAACTAGTTTGGGATAAAGTGATGTTGATGTTGATGTTGATCATGATTGAACCTGCAGTTTTTAGATTCTCACATTTAACCTCATTATTCGTAGAGGAAATAATTTCAAGAATTTACTTTGGAATGAGATTTTAGTAAAATGAATTCATATCTCGGTGAAGTTACAGGTAATTATTCTCTTTAATTAATTGGTTATAAATAATAGTTTGGAGACATTAAATTTATTCGCTTTTATAGCTAATTGGTCATTCTGATTTATAATAGTAGCAAAATATGAGAGATCGTTCCCGGTGGGTATAATTTTGAGCATTTTTTTTTCTACAGTATTACTTCATCTTATAATATTCTAAGAACAAGGTTGTTGGTCCTTAGCAAGACCTTAAAAGGTTAAATCTGACTCTGGGATGTAAAATAAGAGGGTATTTCCTAGGGAGGGGAAGAAAAAGATTCATCTCCAATTGGTGGAGTGGGGTGTGCAGGTCTCGGCACGTTAAAATAATGTGTATCCAGAAAGGCCCAAGTTTCCGGACTCACTGGAGACCTCTACTAAGGAATTAGATTGGAAGGGCGAAGGTCTTAAAGGTCGAGGCTCTCCTTGGTTGAGTCTGTGTTAAATTATGGTCTTGTCAATCAGACGACTTAACCAGGTCCCTGGCTGGCGAGATCGTGTTAAATCACAGTTATTCTAAGAACAAGGTTGTTGCTAAACAGAATAAAGATGAAGAAAAAACAATTTCTCTAAATCAACATTTTACAAACTGTGGGTTTCGTATTTGAAAGACCCCATGCTAAAGGTGTGGAGCTAAAGTTTCGCTTCTTATTAGTAATACCATGCCCTTTTTTTGGCTCTGATTTCTATATACTATGTGTACAAAACAATGGATTTCGAGATTCCTAATTCTTTATAAACTCTGTTTTGTTGAATAAAACAATAAAACTTTTCAGCAGAAAAAAAACAATTAAATTACAAAATCGAATAAAAGTACAAATTAAATGTGTGACCCTCTGCGCAAAGAAAGATGTATTATTTCTAAACTTAAAGTGCAATTTAACTGCATTTACACCTAACAAAGTAACAATAATTTCCTTCAAGCTTGCACTTATAACTTTTTAGAATATAACAATTATCCTCTTTTCACCATTTCTTCGTCGCTTCTATCTCAAAGGCTCGCTTTTATTGTAAATAGTGCTTAAATCTAAAAAGATCAAGTCTCTTCATTTGGGAAAATATTGAGAATGTATCTCACGTTCATTGATGATCACGTACATACCTCTACTTTGAAAATATTAATTATTTTTGAGTGTTACTTTTTTGAAACAAATACTGAAGAACGAACGCAGAACACGAGGATTTACGTGGTTCGATCACAAAGTGATCTACATCCACGGGCGAGGTAAATTCAATCCTTTATAATCAAGAGAGAGAAAGGATTACAAAGCACATGGCTCACTAACTCTCTCAAAACAGGAAAAAACTTACACGGTGAGAAACCCTAACGCAGTATAAATAGGTCCCCCAAAATTTCGGTCAGGGGCGTAGCCCCCGAAACCCCCGCAACATACGGCGTACCCATTGAAATTTATTCGCTTGCTACGAGTTGCTACGAGTTGGGCCTATCAGCCAACTCTCCGCGTCGCGAACTAAATCTCTATTTTTCGGGTCGCACAAAAAAAGCATCGGGTATGTTGGGTCGGGTCGGGTCGGGTCATCAACCGACCCAACCATAAAAAATTCAAGACATATGTAACAACTTTTAAATACCACTTTGAACATACGCATTTCTTATCGTTGTGTTCCTATTCTGAATTTTCACACCTATCCCAAACGCTCCAAACCAGCTAAAAACCATACAATCAAAACCTCGAGCAAGATAATGAGATTGCAAAGAGGGACATTCTTGTCTTTTCGATGCGAGGTGTGTGGATGGTATTTGCAAAAATAGAAATATGCAACCGCTCATTAGGTGAAAAGTATGTTCAAAGCATTGGTATTTTTCTACCATCATGGATACATTTTTACGCTAAGCATGTAAGAAATCATACGAGTATTTTAAAGATATATTAAAAACAATGACATAAAAAATAATCATAGAGGCATCTTACTATTTTTTTTTTCATGGACACTCCATAACCAATAGAAATTTTTGTCAATTTAAACGAATGAGATTTAGTTGTTCTCGAAAATATTTTCTTGTTTAATGCAAAATATTTTTGCTTTCAAGATAAAGATGTTTTTTCTTCTCCATTCAATTGCATAAACAATTGCGGCTATACTACAGGACAAATGATAAGAAAATAGCTTGGTGGTGATATGCATGCTAAAAATAAAAATAGAAATAGAAATGTTTTAACCGTGTTCAACAGTTATTCACTATGAAGCACCGACACGTTGCTGGAGCCACTGTGTCGATGTCAGACATGTGTAGCATGTCCGGCATGCATTGACATGCTCGGGCACGTCTGGACACGCGGTCAACGCGTGTGGACTTCTGACGTGAAGTCAACGAGTCGAACACGTCGACGATGCACGAGTCCGAAGAACGATCTAGTGGAGGTGGGAGGAGAAGAGGAAGTTGGATGAGCACTGGTAGCGGAGGACGTCGGCGAGGGAGGTGGGGGAGAGGCGACACGTGAGGTCGGATGAGGTGAGGTAGGCGGTGGGACGACAAGAACGGTGACGATGAAGTGTTGGGCTAGACCGAGAGAATGGCGGTGAAGTCGGAAAGATCCAAGGAGATGACTGGTGCTCAACAGTCTCTCTTTGCTTTGCCCTAAGAACCACCATGCACTAGTCTCTTTTGCTATGCCCTAAGAACCACCATGGGAGGACCGTTTTGTTCTCAATGGTCTCTAATGAAAATAGGGAGTGCAATTGAAGAGGAGCAGAGAAGAAAGTAAAAAAGGGAGAGAGAAAAGTGAATGACAGGAGAGAAGTGATTAATCAACGAGGGTCAAGAGACAATAACAGGCGTGCGATGGTGTGGGAAGTGAAGGGGTGAGTTTTTTACCATAAAAAAGGGAGGGGGTGAGTTAAGTGGTGGTGGAATCCAGTAATGAAAGAGAAGGAGAGTAATCTGACATTTGAGAGACTCCACTTGGGCCGATTGATGAATTGGCCGCTCGACATGAGTTATGAATCGATCGCCCGTCCGTTCGGCATGAGTCATGCACCGATCGGTTGTGATCGAGTAAGTATCGGGAAACAGATACTTTGCTCGATTTGCTTAATATTTCACGAACATTGACATAGGAATATGGATCGTACTTCATTATAGGATTATCTATGCAATAGGGAGGAGATCTAGACACATTAGCAAGTAAAATTGTACCGGAACGATGGATATTTTGCTCGATTCTACTTAATATTTCACAAACATTGACATAGGAATATGGCATGTATTTCCTCTTAGGATTATTTATGCAATAGGGAGGAATTTTAGAGACTTCATTAATAATTATTCGGACGAAAATTACAATGGCCCATTTACTTAATGACCCAAAGAGCCCAATGATGCAATCTTCTTATTTTTGGGCATTTGTCTATATATCCAACATAAAGTTAATAATCACACCAAGGAAAAATCATATGTAGTATTCAACTGATTGAGCCCACTTAATTAAATACCACCTACGATTTTTGGTGCGATTTTACGATCATCACATGCACACATATTGCACGTTGAGTGCACGTGAATGCACTCACAGTCCACACATGAAAATTATTTTCGTAAATCGATAGCATGGACAAGAGAAGTTTCAAGTTGTGCAAATAGATGATAAGGTTGAAAATCTCGGGACTATGGAGAAAAAGTGTTTCACCTCAAGATATTTGTTAACCAAATACATCCTAGCGCCTAAGTAGATAAAATGTCTAATGGACTTGGCCTTCCTATTATTAGGCTTATGAGATACCTCATAATGTGTGATGATCCCTTGATTTTCTAACTTTTGCTTGTGGATGTAAGGACCTCAAGGTATTGGGGCCTATGTGTTATCAAAAATCTCATTTCAATGCGAGACAGCAAAGATTTGTGCTTGAGTTATAGTTCAAGCTGTACCATTTTATCTTTGCGACACCATCTTTTTAATGGGTCATGCAAGCCGAATAGCTGCCATTGCAGCCTCCAGCTAAGCTCGAGACCACGTCTGCTCGGCCCAATCCCGTTGAGCAGCCCCACCACCATCCTTTCCTCGGGTCTATTGCGCAGATAATCCACTAGTGAACTATGTTTCATTTTCTTTTTTAATATACATGAAATATGATGAAATTACTCATAGTATCACCGTATTAACATTTACCCAAACTCATATTTTCTCGCACGCTACACTGATGTATTCAACGAGTCTATAGCCTGGGCCAACAGGCCTGGGTAATCTTTGAAATTCATTGTGATGGGGATAGATCATTGCAATTGTTGGTCTTCAACGAGAAATTCCTAGTAAGCACAAGTCATCAGCTCATGTTGACTACGTCTATGCTAGTGCACTTCGATTTAGACTACTTCGACAGCATGGTTATGTCGTTTCACAAGGTAAGTTCTAGATGTACAACACCAGAGATACTAAAGATTACTGCACTAAAGAGTAAGAACCCCATGATTAAACATTTGGTCTAATCATAGGTCACTCAACCATCAAGTTTTCGACCAAAAAGGATTTACTTTTCTTTTTAAAATCTCTTTATTTCATGTATTCCTAAAATAAAATGTAGTTGAATTTGTTAATTCAAAATAATGAATGATATTAACAAAGTATGAATTAAATTTTAGAGTAAATTATTTTAGGTTTTTTTACTTATTTTTTGTGGATTTGAATTAAATTAATTTGATTGAAATAATTATAAAAACAATAAGTTATGTATATATAAACTTAAATTAAATATATAATGTGTTCTAAATGTCTAAATTCTTTATTTTTAAAAATGATATGTCGGCATGTCGTATCGTGTCGTGTCGCGTGTCCGTATCAGTGCTACTTAGGTATTCACGTTCAACTTTTGCGGATCTTATTTAACAATTAATCTATAAATTTGCTCCACAACTCAGAAAAGAGTTAGGTTTTTTTTTTTTTGGAAGTTTCTTTGTTCAGCAAAGTTAAAATGTATAAGGAAAAACCTAAAAAAAAAAAGGAAAACATAATGTTTTTGATATCACGGTTATACAATGCCCACTTAAAAAGAATAAAAAAAAAAGAAAGATATGGATATTCATAATTATGGCAGCTCTATCTTTTTTTTAAAATTTTTTTTCTTTTCTCCTTTTTCCTCCTTTCTCACCCGCCACTCCTTCTCCCTTCCTCTGTCAATCGCAAACCTCGACAACAGCATATCGCCTAGCAATCGATTATAATGCTGGTTGGCAAGCTCAAAGCTTGACATTCCTGGCAATCTCAGGTAGCTCCAACCTCACCACATGGACCAAATCCAAGCCGGTGAGCCTTGAGCTTCGAGCAGCCTCACTAGACCTCTAGCCTTACCACCGAGCTTGCCACCAAGCTTGCTGGATCCAAGTCAACAAGCCTCGAGCTTCGAACTCGGCCAAAGCTGGAGCTTGCCGGGATTCAAGTCTAGCCAGCGATGCCCAAAGATGAAGGAAAAAAATTAAAATAAAAAAGAAAAGGGAAAAAAGAAAATATATAATTAAAAAATCAAATTTGAGAAGAAGATGAAAGACAAAAAAAATTATTAAAATGAGTCCACAAAAGAAAATCAAATTTGATTTTCCATACCAAGTGACGGAAAACATTTTTCAGATCTTGTTTATAATTTAGCTTAACACTGAAAAATGTTGTTATTTTTTTGAAAAATTTAGTCGACTAAACTAATGAGATACTCGGCCGAAATTAATGTAAGGTGCTTTGAACTGGAATGAATTTAGTTGAGTTTCGAAGTATTTTGCAAATCAATTTTTGAATAATGTAGCTCTTCATGAAAGATTGCTAGCTTCATTTTCTTTCTTTCTCCTAATTTTATCTGGAGATATTTCCGAATACATATTTCGGGATAAAACGAAAATCAAAAAATCAAAAAAATAAACAAACAAACGCAGCCATAAATCTCCCACCTGCCTCTATCCCTTGTAAGACCCTCATTTCAGTCTCGCAGTCAAGCTCAAGCTCTCTCTCCCAACCATGGCCCAAACCCTAGCGCGCCACCATCGCCGCCGCCACCGCCTCCGGCGCCGCCGCGGGCCGCCTTACCGTCTTCTCTTTGTCACCAAACGCCTCCTCTCGACCACGACCTCCGTCACCTCCCCTCCTGCGCTCCCGTCCTCCTCTTCCAACGCCGAGCTCTCGGCCCTCTCTCCCACGCCGTCGGATCGACTTCCTTCGGAGCCGCCAAGACTCGGTTCGCTCCCATACGTTGCCGCGTGAACCGGTCCGGGGGCTCCGCGTACTCGCCGCTGAACTCCGGCTCGAACTTCAGCGACCGGCCCCCACGGAGATGGCGCCGCTGTTCCCGGGTGCGATTACCACCACTGGCTCATCATCATTGACAAGCCTGGGGGTGAAAACGCCACGAAGCAGCAAATGATCGATTGTTATATCCAAACCCTAGCCAAAGTTGTCGGGAGGTAGTGGTTTTTTCTTTATTCTGTTTTCGGATACGGACACCCTTTGTTCATGTGAAAGGTTTTGTAACACTCCTGTGTCATGATGAATTACATAGGAACCCCTGTAGAAAACCCAAAATATAAGGAATTCTGGCATAAGTTTACTGGAGTTCAGATTGTTAATTGATTGGTGCTGGTAATGAGGTTGGTTCTGTTACGAACTGTATTGGTCACTAAGTCAAGAAGTCAAATTTGTTTCTTTCGCTTCATTTAGTGCTTACAGTACGAACTGATTGGAGGTCCTTCTTTATAATTTTTAGGCTATACCTTTTGGATTGATAATCCCTGTGTATGATTGTGCTTGTCATTTGAAAGTTACATGATCTTGATTAGCGAATTTGCATTAGATGTGCTAATGACTTAGATGATGAATTTTGGGGCTTTGGTTGATTTTAGTGTCGCTTGTGTTTGCTTATGTGCATCAGTGAGGAGGAAGCGAAGCAGAAGATATACAACGTGTCCTGTGAGAGATATTTTGGGTTCGGCTGTGATATTGACGAGGAGACATCAAACAAGCTTGAAGGTTAGTTGTCTTTCTCTCTTTATCTGGTTTCATTAAGCTGGTATTTTTCTCAGCTCTGAAATAATTTGTATTCTGAACAGGTTTGCCTGGGGTACTGTTTGTGCTTCCAGACTCCTATGTTGATCCTGAGTACAAGGACTATGGGGGTAAGGCTTGTGCCTTTTTGATGAATCATGGTCTATCCTCTATTTATCAATGTCGCATAGTTTGGTAATGACATATTGACAATTAAAATGGGGATCTACAATTTTTCTTTGGATCTTGAGTATATTTCAAGAATAAATAATGTTTAACATTTTCCTGACATTATAACATGTGGTGCCCTAGAGACATTGACGCGAATGTTTATTGAAAGAATAGATGTGGAGAGCATAGCAAACCACATTCATGCATGTAAAGCCTATGCTATAGAATTTCGTAGGATATCCTGATCAGGGAAGTTATGGCTTGTTCAATGTGCTATAAGCTTTTACTGGAGGCAGTCTTAAAATTGGATTACACACCTTGTTGCATTTAATGAACTGAAAGAAGAAATTGCACACTTTTAAAAGCTGGTATGTCTCCATTATTTATATTCAAGTATAGAAATATACGATAGTTTGTTCAATCAGTCATATACTTTGCATTTGTAGCCAAAAATGACAAGTTCAAGGCTGCGTTTCTACTGGGATTTCATGTCATTATTAATGGTTAAATCACTCATGTGGAGTCTACATAGGATGATTTGAGTTTAATGGCTGGTTATGCATATATGATGTTTGGGTAGTGAGTGTGAGTGGTCTTGGGTGAGAATAGCAAAAAATATGCTCATAAGAACATCCACGCCCATGATAGTCCATCTTGGCAAAGCTTACGAGTCTGTTGAAATGTTCAGCTTGAGATGATTAATCGGACTACGTCAAATGTCTCTCTTAAACTATTCTCAGCTTTCCTAGTTACATGTAGCTGCAGTTCCGTGGAGATGAAACAGAAGCACTTCATCATACACTAAATTGTGTTTTATCGGAAGTCTGTTTAGGTCTTATTGCATGGGTGAATGTCGTTAGGATGACTGACTAAAATGTGTCAATTAAGAACATCTGC
>JAGVVM010014508.1:0-12127 GCA_019149425.1 Psidium friedrichsthalianum
CCTGGGATCACCAGGGTGGAACAATGCATTTAACATCATGAATCTGATCTAAGGAAAAACAAAAGAAATTCAAATTTGCATACTTCAGCCACACAAGGGCGAGCCTCGCGCCCCCTGACACCAGCACAATTACTTGTTGGAAGCATATTCCAAAATATGTGCTAACTAGTTACAAATATAAAAAAGTGAGCCTTTTGGAATGGTAAAAAATGTAGGGTATAGTGTGACAAATTCTGTATATAGAGTCTGCACCTGCAAAAGCATCAAGTATTAGCTCATAAAATAAAGTATTCACTTTTAAAATGATTACGCGATATAACTATGACCGCCCAATTCAAGAAAAAGGAACAAAAGAGCCGAAAAGACTTATGATTGGTATACAAAAAAAATTTCACGTGATAAAAATCAGGTTTTTTCAACCTGGCGCTTCCATTAATTCTTGTTGTGCTGATTATAAATAGGCAGGATGTCCATAGTGTCTTTACACGCGCTATCAATATGATCTCGAATTGCCCGAAACTGACTCTGTGCATTCTCAACACCGGTCGTTGAGAACTTATAGTATTCTCCAAAAATATATCTTGAATGATTTGTTTCAATTCTCAGAAAACCTGTCGCAGAACTACACTACTTCTCTCATATTTGAATGACTGTGTCATTTTCAAGGATTTAGTTCCGTGTAGCACTATTCTTATACCAAACCTCGAAACGGTGATAACTAGATTATTATCAGAACCCTAATTCACAGTACTGATGGATCACTTTTTGAACTCTTTGAAACTTGTTCAAAACCCTTTCTTGCAAAGTCATATTATTCTCTCTTTTTGCACAAAATTAAGTAATCAGGGGATATGAACATCCTCTTCCATTTGTTTGTTATCAGCATAAAAGACATGGATATAGATAATAGTCCAACTGATTTATTCAATGAGCGACTCAATTAAGTTCACAATCAAATAAACACTATGCAGGGCAAATCATAAGAAATCAAAAACTTGTGCAATTTCAATACTTAATAATGATTTCAACCAAGTTCAGCATTCTTAAACACAAACAAAGATTCAAAATACTTCATAACTTTAAAAACAATAGAACCCAAAAATTTAATGAAATAAAGAGACCAGGAAAAAAATAACCTCATGTGGAATAGATCAGGTGGGGGGTGGCGGGCATACGATTCAAAATTCTTGGGACTCTACGGGTCATCGCCATGGTCAAGTATTTTCACTCCAGAGAATTGGCTCTATTTTCCTTTGTGGCGATGTGCCATCTGAATTTGGCAAGGAAAGAAATTAATATCCTCTCCAAGGACCTAAGCCTCTGTCTTTGCCTGGCACATCGAAAAGCCAATCTTATTCCAAAAGTGGGGGTTTCTGTCCTGTGAAGGACAAACGAAAGTCCCTCAAACATTCAAGAACACTTTTGAGAACACAGAGAGTAGAAAAAGAGATCGGAGGGCAAGTTTGATTGCAACTAGTGATTGTTGAGTGACATTACTTTTGACTTTTACGGGATATGTATTCTTAATGTTGTTATCTTGAGTGATCATGTTCGCGGCTATTATGTCTATAATCAGGCAGCGCTGCGGTTTCTAGTCTTTTTCTACTCCCGGACACGGTCCTGTATGCTTGTTGTCCTTAGCTTTGTTTTGTTTTTTTTTGTGTGCCCCCTTTTTTAGGACCCCAGTCTGTTTTGCGTTAGACCTTGCCAGTTCCACAACCTTCAACACCTTTCGTGATAGACTGCATGATGTCTACCACCATGGGTACGAGGTTTGTGGTTCGGCCTCTGCTTTGTATATCGCGCTCTGAACAGTTAATACATTTCTATATCATTACCCACAACATAAAACTGTGTTCTAATCTGAAGACGAAGTAGGCGGTGGAGTAGAGGTGAAGGTAGCTGAGTTCGAGGTGAACGGCACAAAGTCTGAAGGCAACTGGACTAAGACGCGACTTGAATAGCTGCATCCAACTTAGATCAAAGGCATTTTTAAATTATATAGCGATCCTATCCATCGTGCATCAATCCGCAGGACAACAAAACTAGTAATAACATTTGCAGTTTCTGCTTTCACTAGCTTTTGCAGTTCAAAATCACTCTGTCATTCAATTCAATCAACTCTCCACATGAAGTGAAGCCCACATGTAATTAATAAGCCTGTTCTCAATCCACATGTTGATTATGCTCAGCATCTCTCTTGAGCCAACTCTATGTTTATAGATATTTACTTCTCTTCTGTCTGTCCGAATACCAACATTCTGTAAATCCCCCTGAGTTCAACCGTATTTCTCAGACAATATAGTCCTAACTTCAGTGTCCGTGAGTCACTTCTCTTGTGCCTCGGTATCATCTGTTGCTCCAGCCAAATAATTTATTCAATTCCCATTGATTGTGGAGCTTTGCTGTTTTTTAGAGTTTGTGTCTCGGCCTCTTAGCCTGTTAGCTTCCTTCTGAGCTTTTCCCTCAGTACATACTCTGCAGATATAAAGGAAACTTAGGAGATAGCTCGACTTGTTCTATCTGCTTCTCTTACCAAATTGTTCCATTTAGAAACACCCGCTGGAATTTCTTTATGTTACGATGCCATTTTGAAGCTCTTAATCGAATCATTTGTTTGGTTTACGTCTTTCATATGATATCTGGCATGTTATGCCAGGCTCAGAAACACCCTGAGATTGCGTTTCCAGACATCTTCTTGTCATCACATCAGGACATTTCTCAAAAATGTGCGCCCAAGAACGCTACACTCAAAGGCCTTTACAAATTTCCATACCCATATGACTCTCTTACAATAACTATAAGTTGTGTCTGCTTGACCGAGACTTATATCGAGTAGGAAGTGGTAAGCCTTGAGGTCGCGGTAGCTGGGGGCGCTACATGTTGAGAATGTCCTGGTAGAGGACAAAGAAATGAGTTGGACACATCTCAGGTTTCTGAGCCTTGCATAACATCCAGATGATCATATGAAAACTCAAACAAATGATATCGATGAAGACTCAAATGGAAGATCTAAGCAAGAAATTCAAGCTTGGTGTTGAAATGGAAACAAATTTGGAAAGAAGCAGATTTAGAACAAGTCAGTATCTATAAGTTTATTCTGCAGAGTGTCAGCCTGAGGAAGAATGCTCAGAAGGAAGTACATCTAAGAGGGATTGAAATCTAAAAACAGAAGTCCACAACAATGACATTGATCATTATTGCTTGGAGAACAAGATGATACCCCAAGAAGAAGTGACTCACAGGACACTGAAGTTTATTGTCTGAGAAATCGGTTGATTGAAACTCAGGGGGAGTTTACAAATGTTGTGTATTCAGACAGAAAGAAGAGAAGGAAAGATCTATAAACATAGAGTTGCTCAAAGAGAAGATACCAAATCACAATGGGAATTATAGAACAACATTTAATGACATGTCAGGGCATCTCACTTCATGTGGAAGTTGATGAATTGAAGGACAGAAGTGAATTTTGAACTGCAAAAGCTAAAGAGAACAGAAAGAAACTCAAATGCTAGTTTTGTTGTCCTGCAGATTGAGCACATGGATAGGCAAGCTATATAATTATTAAAAAATGCCTTTAGATCTAAAGTGGATCAGCTATTCAAGTTCGCTCTAAGTGTCATGTATGCTTCAGACTTTGTGCCTTCACCCAATCTTCAAGCTCCTTCAACCTCTACTCCAACCCCTAACTTCTCCAATTAGAACACATTTTTGTTTTTGGTAAGATAAAGAAATGTATTAACTTTTCAGAGCGCGAATACAAAGCAGCAGAGCCGAACACAAACCTCGTACCCAGGGTGACACATGCAGCTGATCACGGAAGGTGTGTAAGGTGTAACGGCAAGGCAAACCAAAGAAACGCCAAAAGAGCACAAAAAAAAAAAACAAAAGCTAAGGGACAACAAAGCATACAGACCCCAGTAGAAAAAAGACTAGAAACCGCAGCCCCTATTTAGCAATAGCAGCGAACATGATCACCAAGAACAACAGAAAACAACCCAAAAAGCAGAAAAAGAAGGGTCACTCAACAACTACAGCAAGCAACCCCCAGCTCTGTTGCACTCTTCTGTTTCGCAAAGTGTCTTGAATAGGTTTGAGGACAATTCTTTTTCCTTCACCAACTTGATAAGATGCTTTTCGAGTGCCAGCAAGAAGAGAGCTTGGTCATTGAAGAGGATATGATTTCTTTCCTTCCAAATTAGATGGCACATCGCCACAAGGAAATAGAGCAATTCTCTGGTGAAAATACTGACCATCGATGACCTTAGAGCCCATAGAAGGTTGTCTTGCCCCCCCCCCCCTATTAGTCCACATGAGGTTAATTTTCACTCTCTTATTTCATTAAATTTTGGTTCTGTTTTAAGATTATGAAGTATTTAAGCTTTTGTTTAAATCTGAACTGGTTGAATCATTATTAGTTTGAATTGCACAAGTTTTGTTCTAGATTTGCCCTGCATAGTTTATTGATTGAACTTAATTGAGCGCTCATTGAATAAATCTTACTAGTTCAATCCATGTCTTTTATGCTGATAACAAAAAAGGGAAGAGATATTAATATCCCTGATTACTTATTTTTGCAAAAAGAGAATAATATGATTTGCAAGAAAGGGTTTTGAACAAGTTTCAAAATTTCAAATTATACTCTAATGTGAATAGGTTCTGAGAATAATATAAGTTATCACAGTTTCTAAAGAATATCACAGGAACAAATACTGAGAATGACACAAGTCATTCAATATGAGAATAGTGTAAGTTCTCACAGGTTCTGAGAATGACACAAATCATTCAATATACTATTTTTGAGAATACTATAAGTTCTCACAGGTTTGAGAATGACACAAGTCATTCGGCAATTCGAGATCATATGATATCCGTGTAAAGAAATATGGACATCTGCCTTTTATAATCATAAGAATTAATGGAAGCGAAAGGTTAAAAAAACCTGATTTTTATCAGCAAAATTTTGTAGTACAATCATATCTTCGCTCTTTTGTCCTTTTTTCTATTAGGCGGTCAAAGTTATATCCGTAATATTTGAATTTTTTTTATGCTAATACTTGATCTTTAGTTGCAACTATATATACAAGTTGTCACTAGTAACCCTACATTTTTTACCATTCCAAAGCTCACTTTTGTATATTTGTAATTGTTACAAATATTTGGATATGCTTCCAACAAGTTTGTGCTGGTGGTAAGGGCGAGGCTCGACCTTGTGTGGCTGAGTACAAATTTGAATTCTTTTTTTTTTCTTAGATAAATTCATGATGTTGAAATCATTTTCAAACGAGATCCAAGCAATAAAAAACATTTTTGGTCGCATATCACCAAACAAGGAAAATGGTTTGTTTTCCTATAAATTTATTTCACAGAAATTATTATTCTTTTTTATGAAGTTTTTCCCAAAAAAAACGTACCCTAAGTTTACCTGGACCCACCAATCCAAAAATCATAAGGATTGAGACACTAAAGAGATTCGCAAGGAATTAGTTCGTCCCTAAACAAGTCTCATGAGATTATATGGTGTCGAAAGCAAACGAAGTATCATGCTTCTCAGCATAAAGTTTCCATCGATTTATCAAAACCTATCATTTTAAGTACTGAATTAATTTCACCAATTCAATTCGGTAAAAATTAGATGCAACTCTAAATGGCCCTACTCTTATCTTTATTGGGGTGAACGTGAAAACCAGGCAGGGCCATTTCTGCAAGAATTCTTTACACTTCATTCAAATTTACAAGTGAGAGAAGGGTCACTCGCTAGTAGGTTTTATCTCGGCGTTATACACGTATAGATTACCTCTCCAACTATCGCATCTTTGTGATGAAACGTGCCTAGACCATTTGAAACAAGTTTTTAACTGTAACCAGATCTATATGGATCTATATTAGAATCCAGAGGATGATGTCTTGATCTACGAAAGGATGTCAAAATGGGATTACATATAAATCTCAACATTTGTTTCCATCAACAGTCATCACAGAGATTGAGGTAGTGGAGCCTCAACGAGTTGGGCCTTATTTGGTTAGATAATGTTTTGACGTGCAGTTTGATAAAACAATGTGCCAAGTATGACAAAATACAAGCATCGAGTCAAGATAACATGGACGTCACTTGAGCAGACTAGAGAATGAAGGGCTTTGGGTTTGAGAATTAGTTACCTTTGGAGCGGATCAGGTCGTGTCTGGAGTTCCGAAAGGTAGTACAAATCGGAGGATTGTCTTCAGGCCTCGACCTTGGACTTATCAAAGTAACTTATCTCAGGACAGAAACCAGCATCCCGATTGATTTCTGTGATTGGGGTGGTGTTCTTACCAATGCGTTTGTCCTCTTCAAGCACAAGCACGAGCCCTTGCACCATAAACAAAGCTCTCCATGCCCTGAAGAATGAACCACATGCGCTTCTTATATACGAAAGTCTCTGGGTAGTAGCGTCTCTTTAACGAGGCAATTTACTTCTTCAACCATCACCTTTGTGGTTTTTGAAGCTCAGCAGCACGAGATGTACGAGAATTGCACCAACTTGCAGACTTTTAAGTGTTAGATATGTTATATTTATTAGGACTAAAGTTTTTCCTTTAGTGTATATATTTACATTATATCATTCCTCGTTTGTATATTTATATTTACTTTATGCCTAATTATAAATGTATCACTTCTCTAAATCTATGTTAAGGATATCAATCGGATCCCATGGCCACCCCAACTTAAAAGTGAGACATTTTGTGTCCATCTATATTTTTTTCAGCTTGGACAAGTAAATTATTGCGGATCGTACGATGACAAACGAAACAAGGCGACAAAGAATGACAGCTTTATTAACACTCGGGTATCTTGGCCAAAAGAGAGTCGACACTTAGGTTAGGTTCAAGTGTTTCATGCTAGAAATTCATATTAAATTGATGCTAATTCTTTAATAGCCACGTGACTAGTTTATTTTGTCGAAACCTTCATACTAGTTAACGAGGTAGCTGTATGCCCTTTCTTTAGTCAAAAATTTGTTTCTCGTTTATCAAATCAATGATTCTTAGGATCATTTCTTAATTGTTATATCTCTTCCGAAAATTTGATCTTCGAGATTTACCAATATGCCATACACCGAAATCGTTTGGCGCTTGGCTAAACTATTCTTCTTCAATTATTCTTTTCCATATCTACACTGTTGTTATCATATATAAGGAAAAAAGTTTCCTTGTGCAAGATGATGAACAGTATGCTTCGAATTATTTTGTACAGCTGATACAAACCATTTAACTGCACAGTATGCAAATTTAATAGCCACATAGCAACGTAAGTCGAGAATATATGTGCACTTTGTGCGCACTTTTTGTAAGGTACAAATAATTTTAACAAGAGATCATTAGGCATGGTGTCATTATATCAATTGGAAGAGGAAAAGGGACTTGACCTAAGCAGATCACGTGATCAAACTCGGCTCACACTTGCCCATGAATTATACCAATATCATAAATATCAACCAAAGTCCGGACAAAAATCATTGCCCTTCGCATTTAAATGATGCAATCTTACTAAATGATTTGAAAATCATTTCCCTGCTTAATTAAATCATTTGCTATATTTACATATTTCTCGTGTACTTCAGCTAAAGTCAACAAACAAACGCTCTACATTCAACTATTAGATGAGCGCTATGTAATATATGCTGTTTAACACCAACACACGTGCGTGTGAAAACACCACCCGCGAGGGGACTCTTTGGCAAAATGATCAATATCCCACCTCAAATGCGATAAATTCGTACCACGTTCTATGGTCTGTGGTTAACAATTAAGAACACAAGGACGGGGCGGCAATGTAATTTTGAAAATGGAGAATTTGTGCTCCTAGTTCCTAAAAGTCGAACAAAATCCCAGTATAATCTATCGGGAGTGGAACGAGGAAAATCATAATTTCTCGAAACACTCTTAAAGTGTACCTAATGCTAGTATTCACAAGAGAGGACAGACAATAATATTTCCCCGATATGTAAGAAAGCTATTCGAAAACATTCTTAGATAAAGTTCGCGCGCAAAAATTTAAAGAAAATGGAACACGAGCGCTTATATTTTTTCAATTTATTCAATAAAGTTAGTATACTCTTTTCTTTTTTAAAAGGAGGCGTCTCGATGACCGCTCAGATAGAAGTGGAGGATATTAGGAATCGTGAGGACAGAATTCATCATTATAGGTCTCTCTCCTTCAGATGAAAACAGGATGAATTAGGGCTCCGTTTGTTTCACAGAAATATGATACTCTCGGAAATATTTTCCTGGAAGTCATTTTTCAAGAAAATAAAAATATTTTTCGATGTTTGGCTAATACTTAAAAATGAACCGGAAAACAATTTTCGTCGTTGTCAAGGAATTGATTTTCGGTGACCGGCGCGGCAGTTCATAAGAGAAAATATTTTCCAGGATTAGCCTATTTTCCGCTCTACAAATGCCGAAAAATCGGGAAAATATTTTCCATAAAGTTGTTTTTTCGTGAACAAACGGAGCCCGTTGTGCAATTATTTTCTTCAATCACTCGCTTTCTGACCAAGACCAGCAAAACAAGCCCTTCCTCTTCTAGACATCAAAGATCTTTTCTTACTTCTTTTCTTACGTCTTTGTTGTTGATAAAAATTGCTAGTACCATAAAGAAAAACCCTAAATTATGCTAATTGGGATATCAATACCAAAATGTCCTTTTCTGTCACCAAAAATCTAAAACTGTATCCACTGTGTTATCAATACCCGAACTCTATTAGTGTCATCAATACCTCCAAAATTATTTTAGTGTAACAAAAATTAACTCGCCAACATTCAAACTTTTTGTCATACTGGTGTAAGTTGAAATATTGATGACATGAAAAAAGAAGTTTAAATATTGGTGTCATAGTTATCATAGTTAAGGATTTTTTATGGTAAATAGATAATAATTTTATGACACGGGTACAAATTTAGGGGTTTTTTAACAAAAAAGATTGAATATTTGTATAACAAATAGGATTTTTTATGATATGTATCTAATAACAAATTACACATCAGCTGACATGTAAGCGTGGCTGGTCACATCAGTTGCCACTTAGGTTCATTTGGGTTGAAAAAATAACAATGGCCATCTTGAACCCTCAATTAAAGAGTAAGCGCTTTTTGGAGACATTTAAAAAATGCAATCTAACTTTTCCCTTTGGTTAATATAGTAAGACTTTCAAAATAGATTATTCCACATAAAGGCATAAAAATCACCGATTTGATGTAGATCTAGACTTAAAATCTGAAAGAGAAAAAAAATACTTTCTAAAAGCGTCTTTGTAGGAAGAGAAATAGGAAACTTCATGTTCGTCATTCCTAAAAGGTGGAACAGATAAGCAGTGTAATATGTTGAGAGTCGAATGTGCAAAAAACTTTAGTTTCTTGAAAGTATCCGCAATACTAGTACTCGTCAGGTTGGAGAAACGTTTTATCAAGGAACAAAGTACAAAAAAATCACGATTTCTTTGCATTGGAACTCGTAGGAGGGCAAAGTGGATAACATAAGGGAACTTTCGAACCAATTAATGCTATGGTCAACCTTCTGCGTTTGAAAGAAATATGGTCTCAAATTGGTCTTTTGCTTATAGACTTAATGGTTTTCTGCTAAAGATGTAATAATCAGCACTTAGGTCATTGGCAAAAAGATTCGATACTTACGTAAGAGTCAAGACGTTGATTGTGGAAATTAGTTTCTGCGTGATGCTATTCTTCTGTTGCAACGTAATCAAATCCTTTACTAGCAACTTATGCTAGATGTTGAATAGTATGCTTTGAATTACTTTCAAGCCGCAAATTACGCTGCCGACAAGAAGATGGTTAAACATGATGTAGTACAATTACCATTTCGAAGACATACAAAAAGCTTAGAGACAAATATAGGTGTCTTTGAAATGAGTTCATGTTGCTGCTATTTTCACCCATTTTCGTTTCTTCTTACTTTTCTTCCCCCCTTTTATGTTTTGGGGGCTTAATTAATAGAAATGAATATCAAAAAAAGTAGATACACGAAGACAGACATACCAGGAGTGGCTTCACTGTAAGGATGTAAGAGGAACTGAGATTTCTCGGTGCTGACTTGTATGAAAGATGGATGAAGAGGAATGTAGGCTGTAACCAGTTCTGTACATGAAATGTAAGGGGACATATCAGCACAATGCCGAAACAAGTGGACACTCTGGGCGGAAGAAAACATAGGGAACTCGAAGTTCATTCAACAGAAAATGTAACGGGGGAAGTTGTATCAATACCTTGAGCTCCACTTGAATGACTAGAGGATGAAGGGATTCTTTGCTGAGTTCTTGCAGCAAATACTAGGCCCGACTTATTGGATATAGCACAATTTCACAAGCCATGAGCTGCCACACGCATCAAGAAGCACCGTTAGCAGTCAACAGGTCAATGTGTTGTACTAAGAAACCACACCTTGGTATTGTCCAAACACACACTCTCTCCCTCCCTCTCTCACTCACGGTACATAAATACGCATGGTCAGTGTTCATCAACAAATAACTTACACTGTTAGACAGTTATTAATTATCCTACGTATGAAAATATTACCTACTGGGTGGTTCGTAGTTAGGAAATTCCACTGTTGTGGTAATTAATAACAAGCCCCTTTTATTTGACCATATACGCTCCTTTGAAGCTTCAGCTAGTTAATTTGGTCCATTTACAAGAAGTGATTCGATAATCGAAAAAAAAAAACAAACAAACAAACAAACAAACAAACAAAAAAATGAAAGACGGCAAGACAAACCAATCTATGGCCCATTGCTGCTCTTTCTTTTGACATTAGTAAATACATTTTGAAGCATTCCTTTATTGAGTTCTCCTATGAGGTTAAAAAAAAAAAAAACATGTTCCACATCTGACCTTTGGGATAAAAAAAATTATTCAGTGATTCACATAAGAGGTGGTCATGTATCAATCGATTATGGTTGGCCCGCTTTGATAGACTCACACGAGATGGAGATGGTATCCAGTGCCCAGATGAGGCAGAAAATAAAGAAAATCTCACACTAGATATTTAAAAAGATAAGGATCGGAGCAATTGATGAATACCTTCTTTGAGTCAGAAATGGCTGATACCTTATCAGATCATAAATTTTTTAATCTATATATATATATTGAAGAGTAAATAGAATCAATCAAAAAATGGATCCCGTGCATAGGCCAAAATTGGACGACATGATAAAATCCTAAATGATCGAGGGTTATCAGCATTCCCTCCTCATTATCATAATTTATACTTAGATAAATACATCATATTAGTTGTCTAAATCATGATCTTACTATCGGCCGTGTCAGCAAAAAATAGACATGTACCTTCTTGATCCGTATAATTTAACCTAAGCTAAAGGTTCTAAAAACTAATTTTATCAACAACTGTAGGATAGTCAAATCCTCATACTTCTATCCTTTTTCTCAGTATCATTCTCGCTAGTGAAACATGAAGCTCACACAAGCCTATCACAAACCCTCAGTTGTTACATGATGTGTTATTCTAACATACTAGATTCTTTTTTCCCCAGTTCGTATAATAGATTAGACTGTCCAGAAATTACAAACCTAATTTAAGTTGCACCCTTTTATTTACAAGTTGTTACTATCGACCCTACATTAATTTAGATGCTAAAATATTTTTAGGTCGCAATTACGCTACCAACAAGAAGATGATTAAACATAATGCCGTACAAATACCATTTTACAGACATATAAAAAGCTTAAGAGAGATATATATATAGTCTGATGAAAGTTACACGGTCAAGATCATATAATAATAAAAAAAAATCACATGGATCTGCTACATTGATTCGAGCAACGCACAAACAGAAAATTTTTAGTACAGGTTGGCGAAAGTTACACGGTTCAAGATTATCAAATGGGAACCCAACACATTTCCACACGAACAAATTGCGTGGAAGTTACAAGAGAGGTGGCATGGAGAAAATAAGCTACCTTTGAAAAGATCCAATTTGTCCCCGAGTCCCCGCTGGCGGTACAATGGGATGATTTGATCACCTGGAGTTTATCAAGCAAAAAAATTTCAGAACAAAAGCAAGCGTCCCTTCGTGAATTTATCGGTGATTAGCGCGGTGTTTTACCGATGCGG
>JAGVVM010014514.1:0-15075 GCA_019149425.1 Psidium friedrichsthalianum
TTTTCCAATCGCGTTCTCTCTACGTTAATTTGCTTTTTGGACCAGTTCGACGCGTGGAGAGGGAACTCGTTTTGAATTTGAGGCGTCTCCTGGAGCCGGAGATCTGAGGCCCCGTCGAGTCCCCAGCTCGTTTGACCTTGGGTCGGATCGGACGACGTTTGGGGGTGGGGGCGGTTCATCCTTCCCGCTAGCTCGCTTCTGGAACTTGTTCGGCTCGGGAAGCTGCATTGTTTGGTCTCAGACCTAGGGCAAGAGCAAGGTACTAATTTGACACGTGTCAGATTAGTGGTGGGAACATTAAACTATCAAATTTTGACATGGCGAATCGTGAAATCAAGAGTAAGAGCAAAAGGTACTAATTTGACACGAGAACAAAAGCAAGATTTGGCCTCATGAGACCAAGAGCAAGACTTGCTTTCAGCAAAAGATCGTGCGCTCTTGAGGTGGATTTATAGGTTCCCACGACTAATCTCACACAAGACACTGCAAGAGTGGCTTTGAGCAAAAGGTCAAGATTGCGACCTTTTGCCTTGCCAAGGTTTTGAGGTGTCGAACAAACTATGTTGCAAAAAATTTGACCTTTTGCCTTGCCAAGGTTTTGACGTGATGTTGAATAAGTTTGGCAAGCTTTTAAGGTGTCGAACAACTACATTGCAAAAAATTTTGACCTTTTGCCTTGCCAAGGTTTTGACCTGGACGTTGAATATTGCCTTGCCAAGGTTTTGACGTGATGTTGAATATTCAACATCACGTCAAAACCTTGGCAAGGCAAAAGGTCAAAATTTTTTGCAACGTAGTTGTTCGACACCTCAAAACCTTGCCAAACTTATTCAACATCACGTCAAAACCTTGGCAAGGCAAAAGGTCAAAATTTTTTGCAACATAGTTGTTCGACACCTCAAAACCTTGGCAAGGCAAAAGGTCGCAATCTTGACCTTTTGCTCAAAGCCACTCTTGCAGTGTCTTGTGTGAGATTAGTCGTGGGAACATCACACTGTTAAAGCCTATAAATCACACCTCCTGTGTCTCTCTCACCCTCACAGCTCTCTCTGCTCTGTTCTGCTCTTTTCTCTCTCTCCCCCTCAGTCTCTGTGTTCTGCTTGCTGTTTGCTCTTTCCAGGTCTCTCGATTGAGCAATTTTTTGGGTCTCTCCTCAGTTTCGGCTGTCTTTCTTTTCTTGTTATAGAAAAAAGAAGAGGCATCATGGGATGACCAAACAGAATGTGGCCGGGCAGCGGCGGCGGCGGCAACTCCGCATCGGCATCAACATGATGTGCAGCAGAGTGGTGGTGGAGCCTCATGAACACAACTTTTTTATTTCCAATTTCGATTTCCTACTATGATTCTACATGATTGGTCTTGGGCTTTATCTGACCACATCTCCTTTTTCCGACTTTTCTGTTTGCTCAACCAGACGCCCATGCAGCTCATCCATTCCTCCAGCCCCAAACCGCCTCCGATTGGCAGTGGCCCCAGAGGCGAGGTCCACCCGCCGCCATCCATGGACTCTCTGTCGTACGTCTCTTCGCTGCGCGATTACATGAAGCATCATGGCGAAGAGGCTGGAGAAATTTCGTCTGCTGTAGAGGTGCCGCCGGCTCGCAACTTCTTCCCCATCACGCCTGACCTGAACCAAAAGTCCACGGCCTCACTCACTGATGACGGAACTCTGATTGTGGAGAAGAAGGCAAAGAAAGAGGCCTCAGGATGTGATACAGAGGAAGACAGACGCAATGGAGTTTCCACAGAGTTGGTCCTGCTCTACGACCCTTACAAGATCAAGAAGAAGCTTACGAAGAGCGATCTCGGCCAACTTAGTGGCTCTTGATCCCGCAGCTGGGCGTAAGAGCCACGTGCTCCCATGCATGAGCGAAGAGTTAGTGAAGCGAGTCAAGACCAACGAGGGTGCCGAGGTCGTCGTGTGGGACGTGGACATGCGCTCAGAGCACCGACTGGTGTTCGCTTTCTGGGATTCCTATGTGCTGAAGGGGGGTTGGAACAAGGAGTTTGTGCGGCGGAGGAGGTTGTCGGAGGGCGATGAGATCGGGATATACTGGGATCCTAATGCTAGCAGGTTCCTTTTCAGCCTTCTTCGGAGGGCCAACTAGCGTCTCGAGAAACTGAATAAATGGTCCGATCATTCAGTCAATTCAATCCGATCTTTGCTGAGGGGAGCGGGTTTGGTGACGATCTGTATGTTGTAATTTTCTCTAGATTTTTGTGACGTTGGTTGGTTTGTCTTATTTAACACTCCTAGTCTTCAAATACCTTTCTACGAATGTTCCTTTTCTTTTGTCTTGTTTGTGGTTGGGGCCTTCCTTTGAGTTCCCACTGTTTCGTGTTATCAATACATATTCTTATGTTTATTGGATGAATGATCGGAAGCAGCAATCATGTCAGGGTTCATCCCAACTTTCCACGTTCTAATCCAATCACTCGTTACTCAGTTGTTGAATTAATATTTTTCAATTAGGGACCCTAGGTCTTACACCCATTTACCCATATGTTATCGAAGCCTAAATAGTGTCTTTTTTGAAGGAAAAAAAAACTTAAGACAAATTTTTCTTACCAAACAGTGAAAAACATTTTTTCAGGACTTTTTCAAGTTTCAGTCAAACACCAAAAGAGAAGTCACTTTCCGAAAATGTCATATTTTTTGCGAAACAAACGGAGCTTTTGAGAAAAAAAAATATTAGTGATGGAACTTTGTTGTTATATGCAATTAGGCTATCTCTAGTTTCCTAGGATTGCAATTCTTGGTGACTTGAGTCATTTCTTTCCTATTATAGTGTTATATCTCAATGGCCAGAGTTGATTCATCCTTATATCCCGTGTGGATTGTAATTCTCTTTTACGAAGTGAAATTCCGATAGCCTACATAAAGTTACAATTCTACAATATTATTGTTAATGTATGAGCTCAAGTTTGTTTTTTGTACCCCGTATTTCATCAGCGAGATATTCACCCAAGAATCATAACTACATCCACCCTTTTTTTTTTTTGATAAAAGATACTAGCCAAAATGTCGCAAGGGCATCAAAACTGATTCGCAAAATGGACCACAACGTATAGTTGCTTCAGATTAGCATCCTCCTTTGACTGATTACAATCATAACGAAAATTAATTGACATCTTGATAATGATTATAAACTGACTCATAAGCTCATTTCAATAGTGCAATAGCATAATCAATCAACTTCCTTCTCATGCCTCGCCTATTGATAGTAGGCTGATTAGAGGAAAAATACCCCAAAAGTTTTAAATATATTGCAATTGTACCAATTCAATCATAAACTTTTTTCTGTAATCTTTGGGCTGAGACACCTTCGCCGGCACTAGGTGAGGGCGCTGCTGTCCTTGCTGGCCCTAGACAAGGGAGTCCTGGCCCTCGCGTGAGTTGGGCGATGGCCGCGACGCCCTCACTCGAACCCGCTGGAGAGAACCCCACCCCCCTTGTCTTCCTCTTCCGGATGGCCTGGAGATACCAGGGGTAGGGTGAGCCGCGAAGGGGGGACGAATGCAGAGATTTGAAATGACGGTAGTGCCCTCTCCTAAAACCTTCCCGCAACCCGGTCAAGTAAAACGAACGAATGCAGACAAACATTGTGAAGATGGCTTGGTTTCTTTGGGCAGTAATCTCGTATCTGCTGCTGCAAAAAAAAAAGAAAAGAAAAGAAAAGAAAAGTAAAACACCCAAGCATTTCATTATAATCAACGACAATGATAAAGTTATCATCCCTTTTTTTTTTTGGGCAGTCGCCAACGTTGAATTGAAAGAACTCATTGTTCAATAGAATCCTCATACAAACGTTTACCTTTCGATTTCTTTTCAAGAAATAACAAATGAAAAAAAATTGTTTCAAAGATTGAAAAAAAAAATGTATGCAGTTCTACGTTGATACATACGTACTTTAAAAAGAAATTCGAGTACGACGGCCATTGTCTCTTGGTGAGGCGAGGGTCACTGGTGACCTCATCGGCCAATGTCAAAAAACTAAAAACCAAAAAACAACAGAAAAATGAAAAATAATATAAAATAATGATAAAAATTCACATGTGACAAAAAAATTAATAAAAAAATCCACATAGGATAATTTGCCGAAAGTGGCACTCAGGTGATCGATTTTGCTTCGATTTGGGACTCAAGCAAATGAAAAAAAGTTATGACACTCAAGTTGTTGTCGTACAAAATGTTGTGCAGTTGTAGTGTATTTAGCGCTATTATTACATATGTAAAGATTTTGTGGAATCATAGTATCGGTAGGAGATCAATCTTGAATCTTGAATTAACCGGTAAACTATATATTCCTCCCTTTAGCCTCTCTCTCAATTTCTTTGAACTGGCGCCTTTGTTGTTCTCGCCCAGTGTTTTTCCTGTTTCTTAAACCAAAACCCCATGAAGCTCATCGATTTCTTTAGCCCCAAATCACCTCCCATTGACGGCGTCCTGAGAGGCGTGGCCCACTCGCTGCCGTTGATGACTCTTCATCGTGCATTCTTATTTTGCTATCACGAGAAGAAACCCATTAGCGAACACCTGTGAGGCGAGGGCCACTCGCCGCAGTTGACGAACTCTTCGTGTCACGCCCCGAACCCGGCGAGCCACGCGACATCCCTATTACCTGTACGATCGATTGGATAACAAGGAACGACGACCCAGGATACTCGTCGTTGCCCAAACGAATCAGAGTTCCGGCGGCAACAGAAACGAAAACCTACCAAACATTCATGCACAAAATCAAAGGATAGAGAGACAGTGCAAAATAGCAAACTTGCTTTTCCATTTTACTTTCTCATATAAAGACAGTGTTCCTGTGTACAAACCAAACTTCATTGCCTTCCCTAAGATGTCACTCAAACACATTTACAAAAGGAGATATCAAACTCCCCTAGGTGGACAGATATTCACACTTCAAAATTTCTCCATCCATCGTGACATCTCGTTGCTAGACCTCTGATAAAAAAGGAGCCACTGGTCTGCAACATCATCTCACAACCCCGTCAGTCTAATTACAACCTGCCTATACAATCAAAAAGAGGTCGTAACCTCTCGCCTACTCGTCGGCGTCTGATCCATTGTTCGAGGTCCCGCTCACCTCAGTGGATGGTAGCTCCTCTGGGTCAGACTCTCTAGGTGAAAGCAGGATGTTCTCTTAGCTATTATCGATAGATCCTTCAACCTTTATGGGAGCACTACCCTCAGAATGTTCGCCTAACCCTTCCTCGCCAACATTCAACTCCTCGCCTTCGTTACGAATGTCTCTTGCCGGATCCCATGGTACCAGATACTGCAATGGAACCTCAAAACCCTGCAATGGTCCCAACAGCATATCTCCTCTCCGGTACATCCAAGCTATAACAAATGTCGTTGCCAGGGCACCTGTCCTACATCTACCGAAACAGTAGTCTTGACTCTAACAAAAAACTCCTCCACGGGCATGGGAGCAGGGAAAGATTGAGTCTCGGTCTCCATGTCCCTTGGGATCCCCTACCTAACTGGAATAGCATTCATTTTGGGGATTAAGGTTCTGAAAATGAGGGAAATCACCAATGAGAACTAATCTCAGCAAGCCCACCCAAAACCCCTCTAGGATACCCAATATTCTCAAACTCAACTCTAGTAGACAATCACGACTCATATATATATATATATATATATATAAATAACCGAGCGATCACGGATCAAAGTGCAGCAGCCAACAATTAACTCGCCCTCACGGGGGCCAGGCATGCAATTAAAATAAGTTCATTTCATAATATCGAATTCAATAAATCTTCATGCCATTTCACAATCTCAGCTCTTGGCTCATTAGCCCTCTGGACCCGCGTAATGAAACCGCCTCAGGTCGTACTCAACCCGCGTGAATGGGGACCGCCTCAGGTTGGTACCCATGTCTCAGCCCGCGTAATGGTACCGCCTCAGGCTGGCAATCATGCTTCGACCACGTGAATAAAAAACCGCCTCAGGTCGGCATTTCTCAACTTCGTATCCGCCATGCCACAGCCTCACAACTAAACCAGTATGCGAGATTACTACAAGCCGATATTCACTGAAGCACATTCAGGCGGATTAAATCACGCAATTGCCATCAGGCGTAACTCATAGAGTAGCAGACCAGACAACACAACATATAGCCTCAGCTATATCGAGTTCTCTCAGCTCATTGGAGTATCTAAACCAATCACTTTGGCTATCAAACATAATCAGACTAAAAGTGATCTATCAAGCCCCTTTTTCCGCTCAGGCGGGGCCTGCGAATTCTCGATAATCAATTCTATGCTCACATGGTCAGCCCACAATGCTTGTTTCCCATGCTATAATAATTTCCATTTTATCGTCGCAAATTGCGAGTCACTTTCTAGTTAGGTCCGTTTTCTCTCCAATGATCTAGATTCTCATTTCTCAAGGTCTAGGCACCTCGAGGCCATATTTCTACTCCATGGACAGCATTATCCAAGCAAGAACAGCCACAAATCAAATCTGCTCAGCGATCCCATTCCTCAAAATCGTGAGATACACGGATATTCCAAAAATCAGACAATTTTCCCCAAACGATCTACCTCGGATCGTGTCCTAGAGCTAGTCCAAGCAATATCTAAATATCCTAATCAAGATTTGGGAGTTGGCTTACCAAACGAAGCTTGACAAGCTGAGCAAAGGGCTAGACAAGGAACGGCAACCGGCGGCGGCACGCGGCGGCGACGGTTCACGGATTTGGTCGGGCTGTTCAGGGGCAAACCGACACAAAAACGAACTAGAAATCATGGATTTGATATGAAAATGAGATCTAGGGGCAGCCGTGGTCGACATATATCAATTAAAACCAAAACAGAAATTCGGCACCCGGAAAACAGTTTCGTCGACTGATACGAGAAAATACATTTGAAGGGTCAAACGACCTTGGATCGAGGCGATCAAGTTGGATTAGAACCATAAGACATTGAACTTACAACATATCTAAAAATTGCAAGAATCCAACTTACAAATTTTCGTCAGCGAGCGATCAAAGTCTGCAGCCAGAATTTGGAGCCAAATGAGAGAGGGGGAGAAAGAAGGAATGTGTTCCACCGTGAGAGAAAAAGAAAGAGGGATCGTGAATCTGCTGCAAATGGAAGAAGAAGAGAGAAAAAGTCAAATGTCTACTCAAAATAATATTTTTTTTATTCAAAATATCTCAAATATTAATTAAATAATAAAAATATCTAGATATTATTCATGAAAGTGACATAAAGCTTGGTCAAACTTGGTCAAACATGGTCAACATGGTCAAAGGTAGTCAAAACTTGGAGAGCAAGTTTGACTAGTCAATCCTCAAAATTCGTGCCAATTTGGGACTGATTGGGACTGAACCGGTGCTCTTTAAGCTCAATCGCGAAGGGAAAATGACTCGAGATGATCTCGGAAAATTTTTCTGACTTCGCTAAAATTCATCTCACACCCTAGCCACTGAATCCAGGGCAAATCGGGGACTCGACAGAAATTTCTAATTTTTGCCTTCCTTCTCGGCACTCCGAGTCCAAACTATCAATTTCCGAACATTTCTCGTCAATATCCAAATTTAGCAACTGCAACGCTCTTGAAAATCGATTGTCCCTATTCGGAACTCAATTTGTGGCCAAATTCATAAGATAGCAGCTATAATGAAATTCTCAAACTAACGGGTGGCTGTTAGGAGTTACGCGTATCGACCAATTGGTCCACGTACTTATTTTCCTAGATAGCCCTTCCCTTTTGGTCAGTTATCTCGAAGTGATCAGTTTCGAGTGGAATTCATTAATAGTGCATCCATAACATATCCATTCTATATTCAATCCCAAACAGGGGTCGAAATTCAGAATGTTATCAATTCTTCCCCTCTTAAGAATTTCGTTCTCGAAATTACAACATACTAGTACATCAAACTATTCAAATAAACTGGGATATTTGCGCCTCATCTCGTCTTCGCTTTCCCACGTGCGCCTTCGGTTCCATGATGTTCCCAGACCTTTAACCAAGCTGGATCGTCTTATTTCTCAAGACTTGCTCTCTGCGATCCTCAATCCTCACTGGTCTTTCCACGTACGAAACTCGAATCGTCAACTTCAATGACTTCATGATCGAGTATATGGCTCTTATCTTGCTCATACTTTCTTAACATTGATACGGAGAATACTTATGCACAGGTCTGGGTCGGGTCTTCTCCACTCAACAAACCTGGCAAGCCAAAATTCAACAAATTGGCCCTTAGAAAATTGAAAATGTAAAATTAAATCTCACCCTGGATCGTGATACTAAACTTTAGAAATATGAATTTTTTGTAAAAAGTATTCATGAAAAGGCACAAAAAATCCAATTTTAAAGTTTGACCCGGGACCCACTTTGCAAAATCCAATCCTTAGATGGCCTTTTTGCCCAAAAAAAATAACCCCACAATGAATTCAAAAGACCAAAAACTAGGGGTGACGTGCCCTGATTTTCCATTTACTCCCTAGAAAATTTTTAATTGAATTTTATGTGTTTTGGGGACAAATTTGCAAAAAATCAAAATTTCATTTGTGATCCTTTTTCGTGAAATTTGATAATTTCGTGAACCTTTCGATTGGGATATCGTTTTGGGAAATAGAGGAAAATGAAACGACTTTAGAAATACAAAAAGGAAAATTTACAGAGCTGGAATGGATTTTCTAGAATTTTTGAATAATATGAAAAATGTGGATAACAAGGTAAACTGCAGTTCCAATTAAATTTTACAAATTTCTCAGGTAAAATGAAGATAAAATAAAATAAAAATACTGACTAATTTTCATATTTTTAAACCTCAAATACTATTTTTTTTTAATTTTCCAATATTTTTTATTTTCAAAAATTTAAAATATGAAAAAAAAAATATGAAAATTATTTTTTTCAAAAAATGGTTCCCTAGGCTTTTGTCTCCAAAGTTGTTTTTCATTTTTTCATTTTTCTAAATTTTTATGAATTTTCGAAGTAAAATGTTGAAAAAAAACCAAAATATGAAAAATCAATTTTTTTTTGTCTAAATGGTTCTCTAGGCTTGGCCTAAGGTCTCCAAGTTGATTTTTTCAATTTTATGAATTTTTTAAAATTTTTTTAAAAAATAAAAATGACTAAAATCAAGTGTCAACGGTGCCTCCTCTTTGAGAGGGATCTTGTGAGAGATCACTCTCAAACACAAAATGACACTGAGCTCTAGCAAACTTTATTGGGAAAAAAGAAAAGTCGTGACATCCAACCTAATTTCTTCTATGAAAGCCTAAGTCCAAAGTTCATTCTACTTATTTTGTTATGGGGAGAGAGAGAGAGAGAGAGAGAGAGAGAGAGAGAGAGATAGAGAGAGAGAGAGAGAGAGAGAGAGAGAGAGAGAGAAACTTATATGGGCTCACCTGCTCATCGTATGTTGTCGTTGACTGATCTGCTGATAAAGGATTAAGAACCCAATGATTTGTTATAAGAAGACCTTAGGGGGATTGAATTTGGGACCCGTATATAAGTCACCTCATGGTAGATTCTAATGAATGGATTTTACTGATTAAAACTGATTAAGATTTGACCCATATGATAGGTCGGCTCATGGCAGATTCCTAATGAAAGGATTCTACTGATTAAAATTGATTGAGATTTGACCCGTATAGTAGGTCCACCCATAGCAGATTCCTAATGAAAGGATTCTACTGAACGTTTACTCAATGTGGGGTTCAACCGAAGAAAATGCCTGTAAGAAAGATTTTGTGCATGTATGAAGACTTTATGCCTGTAGGAAGGACTTTTGAGAACATTCACCGATATGGGATCTACCAAAGAATACTTGTAAAAAGAACTTTATGCGTGTAGAAGGACTTTGGGAAACGGTTCACTCATGCGGGATCTACTGAAGGAATGCTTATAGAAAGGACTTTATGCCTATAGAAATGACTTTGAGAATGGTTCACCCGATGTGGGATCTATTGATGGAATGCCTGTAGAAAGGACTTAATGCTATAGAAAGGACTTTGGGAATGGTTCCCCCGATGTGGATAGCGAAGGAACCTGTAGAAAGAACTTTGGGAACGGTTCATCTATGTTGGATCTTACCGAAGGAAGCCTATACAAAGGACTTTGGGAACGGTTCACCCGATGTAGGATCTACCGAGGAATGCCTGTAGAAAGGACTTTGGGAACTATTCACCCGATGTGGGATAAAGAACTTTGGGAACGGTTCACCTGATGTGAGATCTACCAAAGGAATGCCTATAGAGTGGACTTTATGGATGATCATATAGAGGTCACATTCCTCTCAGGTGCCATCCTGGAGTTCGAGAAGGTTCGGATCCTATAAAAGATCGAATCTCAATGTTATTTTACAAGGATGGTTGCCATTCTGAGATTGAGTTGAATCAAAAAACTGCAGAAGCTCAAACTCGAATCGTTATACTAAAGAGGAGAGAGGTTAGAAGATTTCCTGAAATCTTGGATATCCATTTTTTGAATGAGTCGTGTTACCACATGATTACAGTGAGTCATATAAACTTGCTTTGATTAAATGCAAGGTGATACAAGATAGTTATCCAAAACATCTTGGCAACATAAAATGCGTGATCAAAATCCTTGCGATGGATAATTTTGAATCAATAAATCTAAAATCCCCAGATGAATTCGCGTCAGTTGCGTTAGCTGGAGTATACTTATCAAAGAGGGCTTCTCACGATCTCACTCTGAATGGTGTTGTCTTCTTATTGAGAAGATTTTCAAAAACTTCAACTATCGCTCGAATCCTATGTCAGGAATTTTGGGATTATTTGCAATGCATATATCCTGATTGATCAGAGAAAGTATTTTAATAGACCGTAATGCAGGTTTGGTCAAAGGCTTATGTAATGGGTAAGCAACTTTGAGATTTAGAAAAGAATTAAATTTTAAAGGGAACCTCTTTAGGGTTTACAAGTCAAGAATCTTGAACATTAGATAAGACCATATGTACTCCTTTAGGCAATAGTTTCTTGTGTGAAATCCCATGCTAACTTGAAACGTTTCAATTTGGAGAGGCTTCGGGACAAGTTGTAACATTGGTTCAAGGTAGCTTGAAAAGGTCATTTTCAGAATGAGGGGTACGATAGGTGGCGATCACCTTTGCATCATCATCAACTGTCATATCTGCTAGGGATAGATCTACATCTTTTCACCCCAAAAGTCTTCTAGATGCTTATTTTCAGTTAAGCTCTAGACATCGTTTGCTTTTGTTACATTTTTGTTAGCGGATTCCACTTTTGACAGTTTCATTATCCCTTACTTATATTATGAATATCATGGCATCGGTTTCTATGACGGCTTTGGCCTTGCTTTTTACCAGACACCTTGCTTTTGCTTGCCCTTTTGCCTTTTGACATGATCATTGTATATTTTCTCAGTTTGTTTTTAAATATTATGGCTCTTTTCTCAACAATGGGCTTTGACCTTACTTTTACCAGGCACCTTACTTTTATTAACCTCGAATCACACTCACTTCTGCATTTTTTGAAGTCTTTTTTTAGACCAAGCGCAAAAGATTGTTTCATTCACAACCTTATTCTTTGTTGATAAGTCATATGCATTGCCCCAGTATTTTAGGAGGTGATCACTATTGGGCTTAGAAATGGAGATTTAAAGGTTCAAGTTGGTTCATTAAAGGATAAAGTGTGTAGGATAGAAAAATGAACTGCTCTCCCTTAGTTTGATGTTTCAAGCCTCCATGGGATGCCACTTAATGCTACCACAAACAGGTTGATGCCAAGTTAGCACAATAAAGTCTTACTTTGATCTTGTCTCTAAAAAATCAACCAAGAACCTCCCATTATCCCAATATGGGGTGGTTTTTAACAGGGTTATTTTCGAATTCTCCTTTATAGGCTCGAATGTGTTTGTAAAGGATTATTACGTATTTAGGATAAAGAAAGAAAAAAGCACCCTTCGTCATCTCAATCTATGTACTCACGATAAATGATCCCTACGTTCATAGACAAAGGTTTTATCTCACCATTCTTTCACATCCTCCTCAAGTGTGTAGAGATGTGTTTGGATGCAGTTTGCCTCTCAGATTATGGTTACTCTAGCTTAACAAGTCTAATCGCCCTCATTTGAAATTCATCTCCATTTCATCCAAATTTAGTCCTCATAGGAATCATGATGCATGTATGTTTCAGGTTTTATTTCAAAAATTTTTGTTGATAGTAGTACGAGCCATTGATCACTGTGACGTGGGTGCATTAGAAAGTTTTGAGTAAGGAAAACTTACCTGCCTGTCCTGGTTAGAGTTCCCTGAGGGAAACAAAAGTGGTTTAAGAGTCAGTATACGTTTTCATATTTAAAAGAAAAATTTGAATGATACAACTTTTACCCTTGATACGAATCATGCGCACTGATAGGTAACCTATCTCGTGGGCTCCATTTCTTTCGTAATCTTCTGATCACTTAGATAGGTCATTGATTGTCCTTTTGTATGAGAATGTCCTTTTAGACCTGTAGTACAGAGAAAGTGATGCAAGTATATGCAGTATAGATGGAATGCATGTAATGGTCTTCATGTAACTCTTACACCTGTGTGAGGTATATGAGTTGATCAAATCTTTATTTATTTAGGATAGTTATTTCTCACAACATCTACATTTACAGGATTTGTCAATTCTTCTCCATTCATATTCACAATAATCAAGGTGCCGCCAAAGTAAGGAAAACTTTCTGGACTATGTATGGACCTTCACAGTTCGGGGCGAACTTGCCCCCGGATGGAGGATATTGGGAAACGGCCTTCTTCATAACTAAGTCTCCAACTGTGAAATTTTTGGGTCTCACATCGGTGAATGATTTAGCTACCCGCTTTTGATAGCTTGTCCATGACAAATAGCCTTTAGTCACTTTTCGTCAATTAAATTCAACGCCTCACACCTTTACTTGAGCCATTCAGACTTTGAGGAGCTTGGCTGGGATAGTATTCATAAAGAAGGGATTTCAACTTTCACAAGAAGGACAGCTTCCATGTCGTATACTAGCGACTAGGGTATTACCCTAGTGAAAGTCCGAATTGAAGTTCGGTACGCCATTAAGCGTTATGGCCACCTCTCATGCCAATCTCGAAAGTTCGCTGTGGTCTTAGACAGGGTCTTCTTAATATTCTTGTTTGCTACTTCCACAGTTCCATTCATTTGCAGGGAGGTAAGGGGAAAGAGAGTTATGTGTCTGATCTTTAAATTGATCCAAAGTTGTCGTCAATCACCTTGTTATTAGGTTGGAACCATTGTTTGTTAATATGGCTTGAGGGTCCCATACCTTGAGATGATATCTCGTTTGATGAACTTTGTGACGCTCTTGGCTATGACGCTGGCGTAAATAAATTGGCTTCGATCCACTTAGTGAAGTAAGTAAATCGATTGCTACTAAGATAAAACGGTGTCCGTCTGAAGTTTTGGGGTTAATTAGCTCGATTATATCCAATTCCCCACATAGAAAATGGCCAAGCCTTGGACATTTGATGAACTTCATTTGGGGAAAGCATTGATTTTGTCTCCATATACCTGACACTGATGGCAAGATCTCATATGTTGATTACAATTTGACTCCATGGGCTATCCAATATAACTGAGTCTCATTATCTTTTTGACGAGAGATGGTCATTCATGTGTGGTCCAATTTGCTTCATTTGAATATCTTAATTCATGAGCAGGTTGAGTGTCTTCCATCGCCGACCTTAATAAAGGAATTGATTCAAATGACTTCTTGTACAAGGTCTGCCATTAAGAAAGAATTTGTAACGCCTTGGCTCTATATTCTTCTTCTCCTCCATTTGATTCCCTGGAGGTTTATCTTTTACCTTTTAACAAGTAATCTTGATGTCATATACCAGGCTGATCGTCGAACCCTTCTTCGATCACCATGCAATAAATAGTTGTGTTGAATCTCAATGGTCTGATGTCTAATCCTTTTCCTCACTTGTAGTAATGGATGATAGAGTAGCCAAAGTGTCAGAAATGATTATGAGTTCTCAACAGATATTCGAAATCAATCTCTTCAAATTTCTCGATCATTTCTTCTAAGAACTTATGATAAGGGATGAGTTTGGAACCTTAGTCTTCCATTCGCCTTGGTTTGCAAGATGAATCAATATGGAGTCTCCATATACATGTAGCTCTCTTCACCTTCACCTTCATGGTGAAAAGTTAGCTGTAACCCTAAAATACATGCTTCATATTCGAAATATTATGGTGCATGGGAATATCAACTTTGTGTGGGCCGATCGGAATTGTTGTCCCTCTAGGATATTATAAATTGTCCCAATTCTAGATCCTATGAGCTTCTACAGTCATCTAGCAACCATCCCAACAATACATATCATTACCATCTATTTTCGCGACAAGTTCGAAATATGCATCATCTCTGATTCTCGTCGCTTGGGATATCAAATCCCTGGACCATTTTCTGCTAACATATCCACTATGGCTTGTCTTTTAACGAATTTTTCTGAGTTGAACTCCTAACGTCAAACTCTGATAGGAAGGACCGGCCATTTAGCCAGTTTTTCGATTAAAGCTGGCTTTTCTAAAAGGTATTTTATGAGTCATTTTCTATGATCAGCTGAATATGGTGATGGATAGTGTATTGCCTTAATTTGGTGTAGCACCCATACTAAGTCGGTTCGTCACGCACGTTTTTTTCGATTGTGGAAATAATCATCTCTGATACGTTGAACTTTTTACTCATATAATAAATTGCCCACTCTTTGCCATCCTTTAGGTTTGTTTGAGTAATAGACCCCCCAATGATTCTTGATGAATGCGTGAGATATAGAGTTAGCGGAGAATCAAGTTTAGGAGGAACTAGTACCACAGTAGTGAGCATGAGGTACCTTTGATCTTTTCTAGTGCTTGATTACATTCAAATCCCAACTTATGTCGTCCGCTCCTTTTCTTCTAGCAGCTTAAAGAATGGTTTTTGTTATGTCAGAGATGCTGACAATGAATCTGGTGATATAATTACAGCCTCCCCAACGAACTCCTTGCTTCTTTGACTGTTGTTTCGGGATTCTGATATCTAATATCGCCTTAACTTTTGAAGGTACGTCGATTCAACTC
>JAGVVM010014515.1:0-10545 GCA_019149425.1 Psidium friedrichsthalianum
CCCTGACGATAGCAATACATTTGACAAAACTGACAGTTAGCCGTCCAAAAAACATTGTTACGAGAATATGGGTCACAAAAAGGATTATTGGTTAATTTTTTTTTTCCATCATCTCTTTGAAGCGTTTTCCATGAAGGGTACATATTGCATCTACAATTCTCCAATTTCTAAAGGACGTTGCGGACTTTACGGGCCCGTGAAATACCTGGAATGGGCACTACGCAAGCAGCTCCAAATAGCTGAGTGCTAACTCCGTCCTAACACATTCAGATTCATACAGACCTATTAGGGCGATTACCAAAAAGAAAACGAAATTGGTTTTAAAATTGAAGCCTACAGATAATAGTTCCAATCCAAATATCCTCAAATGCACTTCGATACTGAGTATTGTCAGCCTTTTCCCTACATGTCCGTCAAATATTTTCATCTTTTAAGAGTTTCCCGAATAGGTCCGAATAATCCTTGTGAACGACGAGGATTACCGTTGTATTCTACACTTCACAGAAAGGCGAGCTCTTGCGGCCTCCAAACAACCACAGTAGCACCATCGAGAAGGAAATTGTTCGGAAACCATCACAGGAGGACAGCTAAATCATTCACCTACGCTCTTCTCTTCAAACATTTCTAACAAAGAGTGTTTCAAATCTTCGTATTACATGTGTCTCTCGTCCCGCCGCGGTCAGGGTGTCTTTCGTTGGCCAACGCACTGCGGAATTCGACGCCCTTGGAGTTTTCGGCGACGAGCTGGGTCCTCGTCTGGCACGTCAACCCAAAGCATCTCGTAACGCACTGATGCGCCCCGGTTCGAGCTCAGGACCGAGTCGAGTACAACCACCTAGGTTGCTGATTCCACCGGCGGGCTCCGCGACACGAGAAGAAGAAGGGTACGAGATTCCCGAAAGAATCGGCGGCGTAATCCCCAAGATTGTGTTCCGGTTAAATGTCATCGAATCGCCGGTAGACGGTGATTTCTAGCGCGAGTGAGGCCCTTACTCCTGCCATGATTCACGGACCCTAGCTGCAGAGTTTGTTCTTCTTTCTTTTTTTTCTCTTCTTCTCGATTTGATTTGCAGATGCTATCGGGCCAGGCGGCGATTGCACTGATGGGATGAATGGACGACCCGAGTTGGGAAGGTGAACTGACTGCACAGCATGACCGATGAGTATCCTCGGTTCCAATTTACGCGGATGTCCCGTTCAGAAGACGCCGTTGCAAATTGCATTGTAGAAAATTTGAGTCAGATGTTATCGCCAAATTTTAAGAAACCTGGATTTAGTCCCATGTTTTTGAAGTAAGAGATTGTGTTTTTTGGGGGGGGGGTGTGGTGGGGGGAGAGGGGAAGGAGGGCGATCAAGGAGGTGAAAGATGAGATGCAGGGAGGGCGTGGGAGAAGAGCAAAGGCTAGTGGGGAGAAGGCGCGCATGTGTAAGGAATGCAGCTCGCAAAAAACCCTCGGAACCAGCAGAACAAAGCAGAAGGGGGTATAGATGAGGAAACGAGAGAGATACACGCCCTTAATGTTATTTGAAATTTGACCCCCAACAAAAATAATTTTACTTCAAAAATGGACTAAATCCAGGTTTTTTTAAAAATTTTGCATAACATCGACTCAAATTTTCTACCATCAATTGCAAGGCGGTCTGAACGTTTATCCCGTAATTGGAACCGATGGATCCTCTTCGGTCACTGCTGTGCAGTTCAGTTCCCACCTCCCCACTCGGTCGTCCCATCATCCCTCCGTGCATCGCGCGATGCACTCTGCAAATCCAAATCGGAGAAGACAAACCAGCGGGGTCCGTGCTCTAGGGTCATGGCCTCCTTGGTCGCTAGAAATTCACCGTCACCGCTGATTCGATGCTTTCACCGGCTACCCCATCTGGTTACGCCGCCGATTTCGGGAACCTCGTCCCTCTCATCTCCGGGTCGCGGAGCCCGCCGGTGGCTCAGCACTGGTGGTTGACTCGACTCGTCTGAGCTCGACGGCGCAGTGCGTACGAGCTGCTGGCTGCCGAGACCAGCTCCGTTCGCCGAAATCAAGTCTCGTTCCGCGGTTGCCAGGAAACTCCCCCTACCTCGCCGGGACGGAGATTGGGGTTACCGAAGCTTGTTCAACGGTTTCGTTCAAATTGTTCAGCTTACGAGGTATGTGAATTGATCGTCTGTGGGTCGAACAATTCCATTCTCGATGTTCCTGTTTTTGTTTGGTATGGCGGAGCTCGCATTTCTTGAATTGTAGCATACAACGTAATTCCTCCGGTTGACAAGGAATTCGGAACTGAAAGATCAAATCTTGAGGAATGTAGAAAAGTTGACAATACTCAGTATCGAAGTTTCATCTTGAGGATATTGGATGGACTTGTTATGGTGGGCTTCAATTTTAAACCAATTTTCGGTTTTCTTTTCTGGTAATCCCCTAGTAGGTTTATATGAACTCTGAAATGTGTAGGAGATGTTAGCAATCAGTGCGCTCAGTGCATTTCCAGGCATTCAGGCGTAGTGCAAGTCCTGAAATGAGAATTTGTGACGCAATATTCCCTTCATGGGACGCTAAGAGAAGGAGGGGAAAAAAAAACTATATATATCTCCTTTTTGTGCCCAAATTTCTGTAACAATGTTTTTTGGGGCTTGTAGTTTTTGTTCAGCATGTCTTTGCTATCGTCAGGTGTATTTCTGATCTAGAAATATCATGACTGGAGATTTCCTATGGTTGTTGCCCTGTTGATGATGACTGTTGTTTATTTCTGCGATTGATGTAGAGGCTTGCCTGACTTTAAAGCATAATCAACCATGAGTTGCAGATTCTCTCTGATGCTGGAAAGAGGGCCCATTATGATATGTATCTTTTTGACTCAGAAAAGCTAGTACAGAAACTTTCAAAAGAGTGTTCAGTTTCCTATGTGTACAGATCACATACAACAGTATATAGGGAGATGGAAGTTGTTGAATGGTTGAAGTGGTATAGATATGCTATCAATGACATATTGTCAGAGAACAAAGTGGTTACTGGAACAGGCTATTTTGATATACTTGAAGGGGACTTCTATTCAGCAATACGTGCTGCATATTATGGTCCTTGGATTGATTCACTGGATCTTCTTCCCGACTGCTTTGAAGCTGAGGAGCGTTCTTTTCATGAAAATCCGGAAGTATTGCACTTGGTATCAGGCCGATATCTCTTTGGTATGGTCTGTCTGGTCAACAAGATTCCCGAATTAGCATCTGCCTTCCATGAGAAGTTAAATTTATTATCAATCTGTGGGTCGTGGTGAGTTGTGTATGAGAAATAATACAGACACTTCCATCAATTATAGAATGCAAGCAAATGCTGATATATCTCAGACAGAGACCAGTTCTACAAATTACGCATCTGATGCATATAAAGACCTGGAGCTACACATATCGGAAGAGTAGTGGCCACAGCAACAAGATTGCCTCCTCAAAGCTATTGCAACGGAATCAGGAACGATGATGCTGATGATCGCATATACGTGTTCTCAATTCACGTAAGGACTGGATGGATAATAGCCAAGAGTACCTTTCCTCTATGGCTGCGGAGTTGGTTCAACTCCACTGGGAACTATAGTAGGGTTGGGGACCAGCCCAGAAGAAAGATCATGCTTCGTTTATGATAGCAGTGGCACAAAAACCCATGTGATAATGAAACACAGAACATTTCTGGTCTGTTTGCATCATCGGTTTGGATTACCACTTAAAATTTACATGTGTCCTTCATAGTAAAATTCTTTCCTTTTGTCACTCTACTTTCATTTAGACTAATCTTTTGTCGATGATGATTGAGCTCGTCCTTGCAACTTCTGCTAGGTGCTATTTTTTTTGGAGTTATCACATGTTCAATGTCAAGGAGGCTGGTAGTGTTGTTGTAAATGCTCCAGACTACTAATTCCTTTTTTTTTTTTTTTTGACTTCCATAATTATAAATTAATGTACTTCAAGTGACTAAGTTGCAGAATTTTGATTGTATGTTCTTTCATGTCTTTATGACCGGAGATTTGAGATGGATGTGTATGGTCCTTGCATACTTAGCCCTGTTAGCACACTTATTTGGGGCGAGAGAGAGATGCATATGGTTTTAAGACTTAACATTATTTAGATGCTCAGAGAACAAAGCTCATTGATTCAGCATGCTTTGCGTGGTAATTTAACATGTGTGTGGCTGGTTCTTGTCAGAAAAGATGAATGGCATTTAAGCGTTTGTCCTTGTAATGAATACTACGATGGATTGACCTTGGACTTTTTTGCAACAGGAAAGTTTTTGGGTTTTTACTCTTTGTTAAATTCTGGATGGTAGGATCTATATGGAAGTCCCAATCACTAGCTTCCCACCATGTGGTAGCTCTTTCTGCTGCAAACTTTGCTTTGAGTGAATGGTTGTTTTTTAGCTCATTGACCAATTTATTATCAATTTTTCTTCTGTGGCCACATAGACTTTTGCTGGAAATTGTTACAAACTATAATCTGCACTCATTGAGTAGGTCTGGGGATTTTAGTTATGCTTTCCACTGATTTGTACACTTCAACAAATAGTCAGACATTATGTCTTATTTAGATTATTCTCAGGTGAAGCATATGCACTGGTATCAATGCGGAGATAAGATTTCCATTTGTGAGTGCAGAAGTACTAGGGCCCGGCTACCCCCTAGCAAGTAAGATTTGTCGCTTATGAATATTTTTCTATTTCAAGATCCCATGTTAATCTACCTACATTTATAAGGCACAGTGTAATCATTTGCAGTTGATGCGTAATCCCTTGTACAAGTCCATCCTCTTCTTTGTTGATCATTAGCAATCTTATGATTTTGTAGGCCAAGAAATGCCTGTGCATTTGAGTATATTGCAACCCTTATGTATCCCATTCTTGCTTTTGCACTAGAAATTCATTAAAAACCTCCTTTCATGATTTCTTTTTTTTTTTTTTAAGCTTGAAACTGATCCTAGTGGGCTTGGGACACTAGGACCATCTGTTTTTCCTTTCCCATTTGATTTTGCATGTATTGAAGGTTTGTTGAACATGTACGCAAGATATGACCTGTATGATTACTCCGAATATGAACATTTACTACTCCTCCAGGGCTTGGCCTAGGTTGATTTGTGCTTGATTCATTACAAACCAGGGATGAACAAGCGTGGGGATTTTGTTGAAGATGTCCACAAGATATCCTATATGATTATTCAAGCCTCTCGTTGGGATATGTCTATCTGATTAAGCATCAGAAGGCTTTTCTCCTCTTCCGTGGATATGTCTTATTCTTCCGATGCTTAATCAGATTGCCATCGGTATCTCTGCCATGTCATTCTCAGATCTCCAGTTAGACACTTGAAATTAAGACTATTGAGTCATGTATAAGAGAGGAGGAAATACTTCATCTAGAAAGATGAACCTTTCACGAGCGGGGGATTCCTGTAGTACTAAGACTAGCAGGTTTGATTACCGTAAGAAGTGTTAATGTGGAGTAGTTTAGGAACAGCAGTGGCAATGAACCATAATAAATGTTTTATCTGGGGATTTTCTAGGGGAAGAAGGAAATTTCGTATAAAGAATTCATTTATTATTTGGCGTAGGGTATTAGTTAGCAAATGCTTGGACTAGAGTGGTATTAGTCGAAATGCTCTCTCTCTCTCTCTCTCTCTCTTGCGTGCGCTGCATACCGATAAATTAAAGTTGGAAAGGGACCAGGTAACATATTTTTCACTCACTAATTGGTTTAACCCTGAACTGGAATCACTAAAGCAAGCTCTCAAAAGTAATGCAGATTGATCAGGCATTTATACTTTTGTTGGTTGATTCAGTTTCAGTGTGACTCAATTTTTTCAACTCTCTATTCTACTCCTAATATCCCTGTTGAACACTTTCACAGGTTTTGGCTGTTTGAGCCAAGGTGTGTGATGCATGACATTGGGGGCTGGTATGTTGAAACATTTGGAAGAGACAAGAAAAGCAAAACAGTTCCATCCCAGAGGTATGGGATGGTGTTGATGTGGAGGGACAATTTGACAAGTAAGTGCATGGCATGGATCCTGGAATAGTAAACCTACATATGGTCCTTTCTTTCTTGATGGTCGAAAAGCCATATCAGGGCTAACATTAGATACTGGTTTAAATGCTTTTCCTTGTTAGTTTTCTCCATTCCAGTGTTAATTTATTGAACAACTAGAAAGGTAACAGATTGTTCTTTCCATTGTTGACCATTGTTGACTGTGCTAACTTGCTTGCTGGCTTTGACTCCTCTAAGTAATAGATGTAAAGAGGCAGCGGTACTTGAAAGCTGGGTATATTGAAAGCTTGCTTCTGGTGAATTTGGGATTATTTTGGAAGCGGAATTCTCCTGTAGGGGCCTAGTAGCATAGAGTATTTGGGATTATTTTATCCCCTGTATGAAATGATAGAGTGGTGAGAAAAATTGAATGCTTAGCGTCATTATGTTTCTGGTAGCAAAAGATAGGGTTGACATATGGGTCTTTATCTCACATTCTTCTGAACTTTCGGTTCATCAGGAAATAAGAACTGTTCCCCCATTGTTGCCTCACAAGGAATAGGAAAATGTTCCCCCGTTGCAATGAACTGGTCATACACGTTCTCTTTTGAGATTAAAATCTCAAATTCCAAAATATAAATTGGATTTATTCTAGTCGTCTCAATGAATTGCATCAATGAGGCTGGGATTTTATATGCTACAAGGGACTGGGAACCAAAATAAGTGCCAAATAGGGATCTTCACTTGATCTTTGGATGAATTCCAATTCTAGAGTGACCAACTTTAAGTGGGATGACTAAAAGATATTTTCTAGGAGGCCCTAAAGATGTGTCCATTTGGAGTTCAATCCTTCTCTTTCTCTTGGACAGCTCAAATTTGGCCCTTTTGTTTTAGTTGGGCTGGAGATGGTTGTGAGAATTCGTGTTTCTCCACAACTTTCATGCTTTGTCATGCGCATGTGTTCTCGAAGAGAGTTGCTCTATGCTTTAGTTACTGCAAATCAATGCTTTTACAGTATCCACCTAATCTCCACGGTTAGATGCTCAAAGCTGATAAAATCCGGGTTCCACAAAGTAATTGAAATAAGCTTGACCCTGCATTTACTTGAAAGCTAGTCTTTGTTAAAGCATGTGGAATGGGCCTCTTTTCAGTCATTGTACTGAGACAGGGGGTAGACATCAAGCACTATTCATCCGCAAGCTTTTTCCTATACTGAACTGTTCATCACCCAAATATTTAGGATGGCCAAATGAGAAGTAGGGTAAGATCATATGCTTGGCTTTTCAAGTGCAGGCAAGAAAGAAGAATTCTTGGATAAATATTTATAAATGCTCATCCTATGTGCAGGAGACTCCACCCAGCCGTGTATCTACTTGCTCTTGCTTATCGAACATTAGATATTGAAGATGTTAAGAGAAGGAAACAAACAGTCAGAGGTGTTGTGGAAGGACAAGTCTTTAGACTTCTCAGTTGGTGCAAGAAGCTTGTCTAAAACTTCACAATTGGGTCCTAAACCTCTCCTTGGATCAGTTGATCTGATCTCAGTTGAGCAGCCTCTCGAGATCTGAAAATGATGGCTGATCACTGCATGTCAATTTTCACGGAATGGATGTCGATGGAGATTTGTATGAACTAGGAGATCTGTAGGACATCGAAAATGTCTTGTGCATGATACGATGCTATAGCAAAGTCATACGATTTTTGAAGTTCAAAGCTTTGGATTACACTTCTGCATGTGCACTAAGGAATGTGTGAGACAACCTGCAGAACCTGCATGTTTTGGTAGACCTGTATGCCTCAGTTGCTCCACTGAGCTTATTGTTTTGATCTTTGGGATACCGGGTAAATCTTATATTGGAATTATGAGAGAACCTTCTCATATCTTAAAGTGCCGGTGTTGCGCTTCATACAATCAAATGTCTTGTAGAAGGAGGTCCATCTCTGCGGTCGCTGACCAGATAGAATCACAAACATCTGTGGTATATTATTTATGCTTCTTGCTACATTGACATGTAAATTTTATCTGACAGCTTCACACTTTATCTTAAATTTGGATCAAGCATCATTACTTTGCGATTGGAATATCATGGACTAAGAGTAAAAATATGCACTGAGATATGGATGGGTTGTCGAGGAGGAGACTCACCAACAAAGGTCTTAGTTGAACTTTCAATCTTTGAAGCCAGAACTACTGGGATAATACCGTGGCTCATAAGGTAACACCATTTTGACTGGTCTGTTGTGTCCTTTATTTGGAATAGCTTGTGGGAATTTTCTCTAACTAACTCGGATAAGGCTTGGAAAGGATCAGAGCGGGCATTCTTACCGTCTTCTATCTTGTGCAACAAGGTAAACCTTTCATAAGTTTTGGTGCCTATTCCTTTTTATTTTATTATTATTATTATTATTATTTTTGTAAACTAGGAAGCTCTGCAAGCATTTATGTTGAAGTTTCTATTTTGCTGGTTATGCCACATTTTGGAAGGTTGTTGATAATGTATTTTTTTAGGAGCTCCATAAAATCTACACCGATCTTGTGCATTGTAAAAGTTGCTATTGTGTTGGTGCCATATAATAAATAACCTATGACCTAACACTTCTACGTTGGTTTCCTAATGGCCAGCCTATCTCTTAGTCGTACGCTTACGAGCATATCTTAGTTCTATTTCGTGAGACAGTCCATCTTCCTTCGCGTTTGTTTAAGTTTGAGTTCCCTTCGGGAGGGGGGCAATGGGCAAGTTTGTTCAGCTAAGAACTGACCTCAATAGGCTAAGGTCAGTCTTCTCCTTATATACTTGGATATCTTGCTTTTGTAATGATCAGATTTTCATGTGCGTCATCTTTTATGTCTAGTTTTCTTTCCTCCATGCTGTCTTCGATTGCTTTCAGATAGAGTGAACAGGGAACCCTTTGAGGGGAGAATGTTCTAAATCCACTTCCATTCCGTAAGCATAAAGTAATCTCTTGTATAGCCTATCTTTAGTCTCTGAGCCTCTTAGCCAAGTTAGCGAAGCTGCTCTTGGGAAATGCAGACGGACTCACTATTTTCTGGCAAATAAGGTTTCGTGAGAGCGTCATAAGGAGATTTGATCCTCTTTTAGATCATCTCACATTCATATCTACATCTGTCTCCAGGGAGAGAAAGAGACAACCATTAGATAGCCATAAAAGACTCGCAGAAGGCATATACTGAAAAAAAAAAAATAGAAAAAAAAATCTCAAAAAGAAATATGACTAAAGTAAAGTTGGAAACAATATTAATCGTAGGCAGGCGCTTTTTTTCCACGCCTGTTTTCGCTTATCCACGCCTTTTTGACCATATTGCCCCTTCCGCTTACTTTTTTTTTGTTGTCAGTTTGTTTCTTCTTTTTCTTATCCACTCTGCTCTTCCTTATTACCTCCTCTCTCCTCTCTCTCTCCTCTCTCGCTCCATACATGACTTCTCGTCCTCCAGAAACACAGTTCCCTTCTTCATCCTCCCAAACGCTTAGAGATGTTATAAAGAACGCCCAACGAGCCACGGGTACTGTCCGCAAGCTTGCGCTGCAAGTTCTTCAACCATGCAGCTGTAGTGGCTGCCCCAGGTAATGTGCATGCCCTGCTCGCAGACTTGGCCGCCCCGGCGTTGCCTGCACCCCTGGAAATCCCCTTCAGCCCCACCGCTTTGGTGTTTCCAAGTTTCGAGTTCCCCTGCTGCCATTGTGAACTCGGAAATGGTCATCCGATTCTCTAGAGTTCCCGAGCTGGCTCTGACCTTCTTGAACGTGACCCCCATTGCACGATTGTAGTGATGTTACGTCTTGGATGGCTTGACCGCGCCATGTCCTTAAGCAGCCGGGACAAAAAAAAAAGGAAAACAAAACAGAGCGTGTCAACGGGCATTAATGCGTATTAGCCGCGAGATTTCTCTCTCTCATTCATCATTGCAGAGTAGGGGAGGTGGAGTCAAGAAGTTGCAATGGAGTTGAACATCTAGCTTAGCGAGCGATTTACTAGATTACTTCAGTCACAGATACATTTTTTGGTCCGTCGACGTCGTCTCCTTCTTCTTTGGGGGGGGGGAGTGCTGATGCAGAGGAGGAGGTCAAAAGGTGGTGAATGGTTCGCTGAGGAGAGCCAACAAAACCCCAAGAGAAGGCAGAGAAAAGGATGGGGGTCAGGGGCGGGGCGGGAATATGAGTCAACACCACCGTAATAGGCGTGTGGGCGTGGATAAGCGAGAGTGGAAAACAGCCCACCTAATCGTATGAAACTAATAAAAATATTAATTTCCAAAATTGACTATATTAATGGTGCTTTGATTCGATACAATTTACAATTTCTTCACTAAAATAAGTGGTAGACCTAGATCATTCTCTATTGTGTCCTCTTAGTATGGTTAAATGAAATTTCTCATCAATCAAATAGAGAAAATGGATGCTATGGCATTCAATTCGAGAAATCATTGCTCATCATCACTCAAGTTAAAATTCACACTTACGGGAAGTTTAAAATAGTGTGACTAGGTCCAAATTAATCTCTCGCGTGTTACAGATTTTATGACACAGACCC
>JAGVVM010014516.1:0-10925 GCA_019149425.1 Psidium friedrichsthalianum
CCCTTTCTGAGCTCGTTACCCTATTTTTCCCACTTGCCTCTACCTTTCTTTTCCTCCTAATGTTCCCCTAAGGATTTTCATCCCCTTTTTCCTCCCTTCTCCTTCTCTTTCCGCCGTCCACTTCTCCTCACCGCTCTCTTTTACTCTTTCCTCCCCCCCTGCTCCGCCCTTCTCTCTCTTCACTCCTTTTCATCCCTTTTTATACGTCCCATTCCCCCTTTTATCTTTTTTTTTTTCCCCTTCCTGTTTGCTTTCCCCCCTCTCCAACTCCTTTCCTTTCCTTTTTTCTTTCATTCTTTTTCATTGAAGTTGTCGTTTGTTCCTTACCCTGTGTCTCTAACTTCCTTACCTCTGCGTGTTGCCAGAATACAACGGTGTGGCGGTGGTGTGACGGCTATGTTTTACACCCATGGCGAGGCTGGACCGTGTCAAGACGCTTTGCCCGGGGCTTGTTGCGGTGGTAATGGGCAAGAACTCCCAGTTGAGGTAATGCTGGCGCACCTTGGTTGTGGTCGGAGGTGGACCGGAGGGACGGCTTCGCGAGGCCCTTGGAAGAGCAGGCCGCGCTGAGAAAATGTCTGACCCCTCATCGGAAGTTCAAGTCTGAATTGCCCCGTTCCGTGTGGACTTTCCTCCCAGATAACCTGGTTGAGACATGGCAGACTCTACCTCTACAAAATTCTGCGACAACGAAGGGAGTCTTCGTTCCAACCCCAGCTTTTATGAAGCTTTCGGTTCGGGTTGACTGTTAGTCGCGCGGCCCTGACCTGAGCATGGCTTGCCGACCTTTGCCACTTTGCCATGGTGCGGGCCGGCTGAGCTCAATCCGTGCCAGCCGGCAAGTGCGGGGCTAGTGGAGGAGGACCCAGAGGCCACTATGAGACCTCCTTACCATGGTGGACCATTAGATCGAGCCGAGACTGCAGTTGGTAAAGGAGCAGCATTGGGGATATCTGGGAGTATGCGGGTGCTGACCGAAGGGGAAAAACAGCGACCAGAGCCACTGGGGGACCAACAATCTCACTCGACCAGGGTCCTTATGCCTCCTTCATTAGACGAGAGTAACTCCTATGAGCACGCATATTTCCAGAAAATTCTAATGATGTTCATAGTATATGGGAATGGCAGTTTTTTTCTAATCTAATTTTTTCTTGCTTTTTGTCTTTTGACTAAGGTATACATGGAAAAAATCATGACTCTGAGAGGTCGTGCTGTTTGAACCTGCACTGCTGTGTACGTGCTTTCTGGAAGCTGTGTCCGAACCTTGATCGGCGTGAGAGCCCGTCCGCTACCAGTGTCGAAATGTTTATGCTCCCTAAGTATCCAGCCCACGATTGGTAAAGCTTCCTGGTTGAAACCTGATCTGGTTCCTGAACATTCGTCTTCATAAGTCATTTGGTGCTTGTTCCTCTGGCGCATGGGAGTATCGTTTTCTTTCTCTGCATCAACAAAATCATGCGCTGTGTTGTTGCTCCTGTTATTCTTGCAGGCTCAGTCCGTCCCCCCGGCTGTTGAGTAACAAAGAGACGCAGATTGTTTTAATCGGACAGACCGAGCATTGGACTTTTGAAGGTTTTCAAGGAATAAAACATTGGAAAATTGTTCTTATCCCAAAAAAAAAAAAGGAAAATTGTTTGATTTGTCAATACTGGCAAGCTCTTTGGGATTTCCTTTTTGTTGCTCATCCTTTATTCTCTTCATCTTTTTGGATTCTGAGAATGATTTGCATTTTCGTGTTTTGAACCAAGCAATTCCAGCAAAGGTTCATTGAGTTCTAGTTCTACCTGTCAAAACCATCCCGACTGCCGTGTTTCATTCCTATCGCTGTCCCCTCCCCCCTAACTTTAGTCGATGTCCGGTGTGGTGCTGGTGATCTGATCTCTTCAATAAGGTCACGCATACTTGCACACTAACCAGACCAACTTGATATAAAACAGAACACAGCGCCTTGCAATCTGTGTGGCTCATCCAGCAATCTTCAAAACTACCCTTCAAGCAACAAAATATGGAGATATCTAAGGTAATTGACCGTCACGATGTCGGCAACTGTGCAAACTAAACTGCGCGATAAAGACAGCCTTGGTACTTCTGGCTGCTTTCCTCATAGGCCCTGAGGGGTCACTTCATCACGACGCTCTTTTTTACCGAATTAGTAGCAGATCTCTTAACTTCAAGGAAAATGGCTGGGGTAAAATAAAACGAACAATCCCAAGCAAATAGATCAGGTCCCTTGAGTCTTTTAACCCCTCTGTTTCCCCTGATTTTAATCAGGGATTCCCCCTCTAGTTACAGTCCCTCTCTCCTTATACAGAAGCAGCTCTCGCTGGTTTCAAATTGGCGCCTACAGACATTGGAATGAATGGTGGTTACAACTTTTGTGGTGAGCTAATGGGGAAGTAAGAACGAAAATTGTCGGTGTGTGGAAAGAAAGATGCCAACTGCAATTCTGATGTGCTGTGCTTTTGTACCTTTCTCTTCTGCTGCTGCTGCCGCTGCTTCATGTCCTCTAATTTCCCTTCTCATCATTCATTCAACTTGTGAGCCCCACCTTATCACATCATTCAAAGTTTTTCCAAGGTGTCTCCAGCCATGTAATCCTTCAAATTTTCTGACAAATTCAGAAAGATTGGACCAACTTGTCCTGTGACCATAGCAGTGAGTTATTGGATTGATTTGGACAGGAGACATTTCCAATCTGTCATGTGTTCCGTATGCCACAACCATGTGCATGCAACTGTTTTACTTGATGATTGCCCTAGATGTCATCCAGTCTGATTAAATATCAAAGACCAGAACTTCCTTAAGAGTTTTATCAATGTAGATAATGCGAACTTATAGGGTCGTTGATTCATCAATGCCGCAAATTCTCCTGTCATGGGACTGCCATGAGAGAAGCCAAAGATAATTCGAAACGCGTTCCTACAGCGAGATTGTTTCATCCAGCATGAAAGATGAAACAACATTTAGTAAGAGTTCTCCGATTCAGCGAATATCTCGCAATTTGAACAGTTTCTAAGTGTTTTACAGCAACTGTTAGGAAAATGTTCCGCCCGGGATCAAATTGCTGCAAGTTCAAGACAGATATTACTAAAACACACAAATGCAACAGTTTTCTACGAAACTGCGATGCCGCACAATTATAGTACGGTAATAGCTATACCAACCGGCAAAAAAAAAAAGCGACCTTTCAAGTTCAGCCATAAATTCGACCCAAAAAAAGTTCCGCCATAACTACATGGATCTTAGGTAAGGATGCAAGGACCCCAATTCATCAATGAATTGTTCTGGGTGGTGGCCTAAGATATAAAAAAGAAGAAGAAGAAGAAGAAGAAAGAAGAAAATGACAGCTTGATCTCGAGGGAAAGGCCATTTACAGTTTAAATCTGCTTGCTATATCCAGTGTAGTAAACTATCATTTTTCAGTCTTGGCATCACCTGAAATGTCATCTCAGCGAAGGAGACAATGCCCATCTTTTCTTTATTAAGGGTTAATACCATAAAAGATTTCATATTGATAAATCAGTTATAAATTTACTCTCTATTAGTTTTCATTAAATTTTATCATCAAATTGTTGAGTTAAATAACACGTGACAGTTAACGGGTGTACTAGTTTGGCATTTTAGTCTCCATTTCTCACGGATGTATCGGTTTGGATTTTTTTTTTGTGTAATATTAACCCAATTTAACAGAAACTAACGGAGGGTAAATTTTTTCGTAAGGGCATAAGTTTTGGATTTTTGGTGGTTAAAAAATTAGTTTGAGTAAATGTCTCACGAACGTACAAAATTTGCGATTTTTTTTTGTAAAAAAGTTAGTTTTGAGTAGATTTGTTATGAGGGTACCGATTTAGGATTGTTCATGGTATAACTCCTTTATTAAAGGGAATATGCTTACGTGATAGTTTTTTTTTATATATCTATTATGAGATTGACAGCATGTTGTGAGGCACAAAAAATAAATAACAAATAATTTAAAAATTATTGTGGGATCTACTCTTTAAAATTTTGTGGTCCATAACATTTTGTTATTCTCACATTCATCAAAAACCGTTATGCTAGTAAAGTCTTTATTAAAGAATGCAAACTTCAGCCAATGATGTTACTAAATAAAGACACGACAGGGTTTTGCAATTTTAAGTGCAGAATGGAGTCATTTCTTATGCTGAAATCCGGTTAGTAATGACATGTTGGATTAGTGTCTCCTGGCCAAAAGAATAGCAGCTATGGCTGGCTAGAATTGAAACAAACTCAAAAGATGGGAGCCCTCTTGTGGTAAAATCGAAAAGATGAGCCGCCAACCTTTTCTCGCTCTACCTCAGAAGTTTGGGGAATTAGAGGTGATAAAAAAAAGGAATGGTGCGAGCAAACGGATTATTTATGATGAAAGTGAAGAGCTTTAAGAGAATGATTAGGAGTTTTTGTAGAGTGAAACCATGTGATAACGGACACGATATAGATCTTCCAAAGAACAAGGCTCTTTTTCGAGACTCTTTGTGAAAACCTGTGGAAAGTTTCAAACTTTTTGAGGACTGCCATATGATTATGGAGAGGTGAGAAAAACGTTCCCTTTTTGCAGCCTTTTCCCTCCATCGAGAACTTTCGTGTTGGAAATGGTTTGGAATTAGTGAATTGTTGAAATCGCTATAGTACATAAGTGGCTCAGTTTGGTTTGTTGAACATGAAAAATTAAAGCAAAAATTGCTCACAAAGATGAATAAGTGAAAAATATTTCTATCGTCATCTAAATATATATACATAAATTATCATCGCTAATAAAGATAATTTTTATTTTTTAGAAAATACTTTCGAAATTATTTGTTTTTTACGAATTAAAAAGCAATTCTGTCAGTACGAAAAGGGACTTCTTGGGCTTGGTTCCAGGCTTAACCCATTATCATTCTCAATAGCAACTAGAGCCCACAATTTTCTGACCCTAGAGTTCTCTCTCCCCCTTGATTGACAACATCTATCATTTTCATGGAAAATCATCTATTCCAAACATATTTTCCTACTTCTAACCATTCTTATCGGCTAGAAAAAAGAGGTCCCGAAAAATGTGTCGTTATTAATAGCATTTTAAGCCTTGACGTTTCAGCGATGAAATTTTTCTTACCTTGTTTATTTCTTTGAATGATATAAACAATCAAAATTATATATCTTTCAAATCATTAATTTTTCAAAAGACAAACAAAGTGGTTTACAAAACATGATTGTGGGACCATCCCAAAGTTTATCTACTTTTTAACATGAGTCTCATTTATTGCGTGGAAGCAGTCGATCGAATAATGAATAGATAAAATAAGAAGAAAAATCGAACACTAGACGTACGTGGTTCGGGTCGTAAAAATTTACGTCCACGAAGAGAGCAGTAATAAATTTCACTATACATCAAGCGATGCACAAAGATTACAAATCACATTTGAGTGTCTCAAACACTCTCAATGTTTTTCAGTCCTAATTATATCAAATAACACATACAGTATTTAACCCTTAATTTCTCACGAAATAATCTCGCAATCTCACGAAGGAATTATACACAAATTCTTACTACAAGAATTTAATCGGCTTCGACACTGAAATTCTTGATATAATTGTGCGAACAAAACCCATGGAAAAAACCCTAGCCAAGCACTCGATGAAAATGGCGCTTCAAGACTTTCCCAACAGTGAAGACCAACAAATATTTGTAGCACAAAAGGACGAGCAGGCCAACTTTTATTCATATTAGAATATTAGTGTGAGTCCATCAACCAAAGTCCAACATGGACTTCCTTTCTTGCACGTGAGTCTAGCTTTTCTTATCCTTTTTCTTTCTTTCTTTGACCCAAATTATTTTCCTTATTTTGGCTGACTACTATCGAGAAAGATTTTCATATTATACCCACAAAGTATCTTTAATTGCTCAAATATATAAATAATATCTGCAATATGTATTACTCATTTTTCAACTTTCACGTACCAATTAATTCAATTCAAATCTAGTACGTTCATGGACTCAAACTTGAGACATGTTTTAACAATCTCCTCCCTGACTTGACATTTGAGCTAAGTTACAATCGCTTGGTTAAAAATTCCGAACTTAACCACTACTCTCCCACAGCCTCAATAGGCTCAACCGTTACAAACTTCTTTCAAGTCCAAGCTGCGCTTGAACTTCATCATTACCGCGGACCTCATTAGAACATCAACTCCATATGCACCTTTAATGTTAGGAGTATGCCTAAAGCAACTATGTGATGGTCACATGTATGGCATAAATATTGTACTATCGATATTGTATTAATGGTAAGACGCTTTTTATTCATCGTGTCCTTTTATTTTAGATGAATAAAATCCATTAGATCAGTTGGAACTGATACTCATTCTCGAGGTGTCAATAATATGTGTGATGGGTCATCAGTTGGTCTCTGATTTTTAAATTGATTCATAGTCGAGGATCGTGGATTGGGTATCCACAAGCCAGTTGAGGCCAGTGTGTTCGCAGCCTCACTATTGGGCATTGGATACCCAATAGGGATGACGAGTCACAAGTTATCGGACGTTAGACGTCTAAATTGGAACACATGTGTCTGTATTGAAACGAGTTCGATCGAATCTACTAACGTGACGAAAGAGCGATTGACTAACATAGAGGCTTCGTGCTTGGTCAATGTCTCAATCGCTATTGGCTTTGGTGTGTTAATGGTCCTCAGACCTGAGCCGCGATGCTGGCTTGTATATTGGATGGTTGTGGTTCACAAGTACAATATTGGTCGATCATTGATTCGCCTCTGTGCATGATGGTTACAGTCCTCCATATATGAAGTCACAGGTGTGGGAACAGTTGGGATCTGTCTCCTCATTAGATGAGGTTGGTGTCCTATTCGATCTATGCGTGATGGTGTATTAGAAAGTCCTTAGTCAAGGCAGAAGTAGAAAGAAGTCTCGCCGAATGTACGTCAAATAGATTATGCATATGAACGAATTTGTGAGTTTGACTCAGATATCCATAACCTTCATTCGATTGGGACATGGCAAGACAGAAGACCGAGCCAAGGCCAACAGGTTCACTTTGTCCTTTTACTTCATTCTGACTAGGTAACTGTGATATGTTGCTAGACGTCACTCACGATTTGTGGGATCTAAGGATTGATTTATGACGATCAATTCCTTGACGAATCCCACTGCCGGTTCAGGGGTGAACTTAGGGATGCCACACGCTTTAACCGACATTTGGCAATGTCCATAACAAAGACGGGATCGCGAGAATGCGATAAGACTATTTGAATAGTCAAAAGGAGTTAAAATGGATTGGATTCGTTTCTTTTTTCAAAACTCACTAAATGACGAAATTGATAACACAAGCATGATATCATGATGATGTCATGGATAATGTGATGGTTACATCATGCCTGCATCATCATTGGATAAGATTTGTTATCCAAAGAGAAAGGATAAGATTTGTTATCCAAAGAGGTTATTCTTGAAAAGTCAAAAGGATGATAGGATTTTCTATTCGTTTGATAGAGATATTTGGCACGTCAAATGATGTGATTTGATTACGAAACTTGAGAGCCATCAAGCCTAAAATGTCTAGAGTCTGTGGATGAGGATTGCCACAAAAAACGATGGCGTTTAGACTGCCCAATTGGGCGGTTATAACAGCCAGCCCCATTTGCCGCCTTTGACCAGCAGCCAGCTGGCCACGTGGGCCAACTAGCAGCCTACGTGGAGGTCTTCCATTGTCCGCCACGTGAGGCGGGTATATTCCGCCCCTTCCCCCCTCTTTCTCCTCCTCTCTCACCCTCTATAAAATAGAGGTAAGGTACCTAAAGTTCAAAGGTTAGAAACCTGAAGAGTCACACAATATATGTGCCAGATTTCGTGAGAAAGTAGCTCGAAAATCAACCAATTCGGATACACAAAGTTGTGTTTCATTTGTTTGAAAAACGAAGGGTTCGGATCGAGACCCGAGGATTACTAGCATAATCCGAGGGCCGTTTCTCGAATCTCCGTCTTCCAAGTACACAGGTGTCGAGGCGTGTTTGAACTAGAGGCGCACCTCTTGGACTCGATGATAAAGAAGCAGAGTCGGATTCAACCTCTATCATTCAAGGTACGTTTCTAAACTTGTTTTAGAAATTCGATTTTCGATTAAGTAAACGGGGACTTCTTAAGATGATTTGGGGCGCCATTTTTTTGAATTATTTTCTTCCGCTACGTGTATGACATGTTTATGTGTGTGACGAGAGCTCGGACGCTAGAAAACCACATTTAACTGCTCCACAAAAACTTTTTAACACACTCCTCTACCCCTAATGATAATGCAAAACCACATGCATCTATATCTATTAGGAAATCAAACACTTACCTTGTCAATATCAGTATTACAATGACTATTGCTTTACAAGACCTTGATACAAGCAATCTATGTTGATTATAATATAGGGTGCTTAAAAGTAAAAGTAAATGATAGCCACAAGAAGGGTCGTGTTGTCCGATAGAGGCAAATGTCTAAAAGAAAGCCATGGCAAAAAAATAAAAAGAAGGCCATTTCCCAATGAATAATGAAAAATCAGATGTAAGAGTAAGGTTGGAGAATGGAAAGGATAAAAGTATAAGATGTCGACGATAATATATCGTGGATTTATTTTTCAAATTGCTGGGCGTAAAAAAAGAAAGAAAAGAGAGGAGAAAGGTGGGAATCCAGACCAGCGAGAGCTGGGTAAGAAAAGGAAAGCTTCTTGAAGTGAAAGAGGTAGGATAGAAAATCACACGAACTAGAAAGAGAAAAAGGAGAAAATAATATTAGGGGGACAACAGAATGAAAAGTAAATTGAGCACAAAAAGTTGAAGGGAAGTAAAAAATGAGGTGGGTGGTTGCCCGGGGGAGGATGACATTAAAATTTATAGGACGATGGAGATCTATTTACCAGATAATTATCGCCTAGGAATCTTCCAGCTCATACCTAGCGACAATAAGCACAACATTACGTATGACTGGGCAGTCTCCTATAATGTCCTACTAGTCAAACTTAGGAATGCAAACAACATAGTCATGATGATAAGTTATCACTGCACATAAATAAGCACGATGCTGAGATATTGACCTATCAAATCTTCCTTCAAATAGTAACGCGAGATTCGTCGTGCATAAGGCTAATCTCCCGGACAAAACGTCACATAACTCTTAGTCATAAGACTATTAATGGAACCTCCCTGTCCCACCCCGCCACGAAACACAATAGCTTGATTATACTATTACCATATTTCCTTTATTGATCAGCCTCTCTACAAAACTGCATTGCATCCTAACAATAGCACAGTCAACAAACTTAGTGCTAAATACAAATATCAGTGTCACTTCTCGCATGTAAGTCATCTACAATGCTAAACAATAAATATAAGGGCACTCTGTTCCTACGAAGCAAGAAATCGCGACAAGCTACCAGACATCAAGTGAGTAATTTCTGCAAGTTCATAGGTCTTTCTGACATCGCACTAAACTGCAACTTTTCACCATTGATCTCAAATCACAACACTCGCCTACATCCGCGTTATTAGATATCATAATAAGTAATATAATCAATTTGTTTCACTCAGATCTATACTAGGCTTCTCTCGCTAATGTGCCCCAAACACATACGCCCACAATTGCAACTACTCAAACACTGCAATAGCTGAAGTCTCTGTACCCGAGAATTCTGTCATTATTTCACCTTGAAGCTCACTACAGGCCATGATACTTGATTCTTTCCATTATCACCAAAACACCTCAAATAAGTTTCAGAACTCCACATTTTGGAAGGGAATACCGATCCACAAAGCCTAAATCTTAGAGCATTTAAGGAAATTAGATTTTTCTTCAACTTTGGAACAGGCCCCCTCACTCTAGTTCAACATCCTCGAAATACCATCATGCATTTTGATTTCAAAACTCTAAACCCTACAAACATTGAACATTCACGGATGTTTGCCCATTGCATTTATTACTATCCCTGCCATTGATAAGAATAAATCAGTTCCTTGTTTGGTGTCTGTAAGCATGAATAACAAAAAAAAACAACTATGATCCTTAAGCTAGCATCAAATGACAAATTCTTGATTATTCCAATATATGACTATAGCTGGATCTGCAATATCCATTCCGTAAGAGTTCAAACCTCTATAAGTGTCTTTACCTTTCATTATTTCAGCTTGAGGTTAATCTCTTCCAAGATGTCCCCTCTTGCCCACAATTTCAAATAGACAATTACCACTAGTGCCATAGATTGACCTACGGACTACTGCTTCATATTTATATTACTTCAGATCATAACAGCCCGAGTACCGATTCTTCTTCTATGTTTTCACTACTAACAGGTACATATAGACATAGATTGGCCTAGATTTCTGTCTACAAATATACCTTACTTAGAATTAAAATCTCGAATATTATTAAAAGTGAAACTTGTTCTGGTGGACCCAACCCAAAGAAATTATGAACAACAGGAATAGTAAATTATTTCCAATTATCAAGCATGTATCCGAGAATAATAGAATTAAAATACATGCCTCATCTTCAAAATCATATCAACTGAAACACTCAATTGACCTAATGACTTACATCGAATTCTTTGATTATGATTAATAATTAACGCACCTATGCCTATCTTTAAACTTGCAAAGACATCGCATCAAATAGAACTTATTTGATCCGGATGAGCGGCTTCGCGTACATATTCGATAGGGGCTTTCATCAAACTTGCAGTCGGTTTTCTCTTTGATGATCGTTTAAACGCAACGTTAGACGCCAACGTCAATCCAAATACAACCATTTAGCTCATCTAATCAGCAATTCCCAATCAGTGTGCTTCAGCTCGGCCTCTGGCCGTGCACTTTCTTTACTAGAAAAAAGACGTAAGACAAATGAAATTGTTGCGCACTTTCGTTTGAACAGATCCCAG
>JAGVVM010014517.1:0-20582 GCA_019149425.1 Psidium friedrichsthalianum
CCCAAAATAAGTAGAGAAAAATGAGGGAAAAATTGCGATGACCTTAAAAAAAAAGGGTCATGACAGAAGTAACAAATTATACGATTGACTTCTTGAAGAGATGAACTTATAGTAGGCTTTCATGTATATACCCCAAGCATTTACAACTATCACAGAAATGTCCAAAATTTCATTTTGCATATAGCCTCCTTAAGTGGCTTTTAAAAAGGATCATGGATTGTAGCGCCACATAGGTATGCTCTATCGTAATCGTCAACCCATCACCGCATAATTTATCTAAGCCAAAAAGAAAATTTAAAAATAAGACTAAAGATAAACTAGGTAACTAAAGAAGTGCTTTAAGTAACTAGACAAAGGGAAATCCCAAAGAAATCAAATTGAGCGATCATTCAATCAAAGCAGAAAATAACTAAAGTAATGTGGATAGATCAAACCGCCTTACTGACAAAAACGAGCACCGCCTGTTAGATATATGCCCTAAAGCAACTATGTAATAGTTACATATTAGGGATTTCGGTTGTATTTCAATTTATTATTAAATTAATGGCAAAGACGTGTTTATTCATTTGTCCAATTATATATGAATAAATTTCATAAGATCAGTTGTAACTAAACCTATTCTTGAGACGTTAAGAATATGTGTGGCGGGTTCATAGTTAAACTGAATCTTTAAACAGTTCCCGGTCGATGGATCATTGAGTGGATATTAATGATCCTGTTGAGATCGGTGTGTTCTTAACTTCGCTTTTAAGTATTGGATACTTAAAGGAATGACGAGTCACGAGTCATTGAGTATTGCGATACCAGAGTTGGAACACAGGTGCTTGTGCTAGACAAGTTCACTAAACGTGACACACATTTAACGATTAGCAACATGGAAGCTTTTAGCGTGGTCAATGTCTAATCGTTCATGCTCAAGTCTTGTGTAAATAATCCTTAGACCTGAGGCACAGTGTTGACTTGTACGTTAGATGGCTATAGTTCATAAGTGCGCATATTGGCAGTTCGCTGATCCGTCTCTGCACTTGATGGTTATAGTTTGTGCACATACGAAGTTCACGTGTGCGCAAAATGGAATCTGTCTCCTTGTTACATGCAAGGTATGATGTCCTATGCGATCTAATTATGACAATGCATTGAAATCCTCGGCCAGGGTTGTAGCCGAGAATAAAATGTTTATATCTCGTACAAATGCATGTGAATTAGATTTGTGCATATGATCGAATTGACGGCTTGACAAATATTCCATGGCCTTTGTTCGATCGAAACATAGTAAGATAGAGGGATTGAATTACACTGTAGCCAGAGCTGACAGGTTCATTATGTTCTTAAAATATTCACACTGTCTGGGTAGCCATGACATATTGCTAGATGTCACTCGTGGCTTGTAGGACCTAAAGGTTGATCGGGACAATCGATTCTCTTGGAAGTACTAATGTGTTAATACTTGTCTTACTACCAGCTCAGTGATGAACCTAGGGATGTCACACACCTTAACCAATACATGACGATGTTGAACGGAAAATATGATATTGCAAATGTGTTGCAATCACGACTATCGGATTTGTCGGAATGAAATTATATTAAATTGGATTTAATTTGATTCTTATTTTTTGGTCACGGACGTACGTGCATACGATGCGCGCGCACGCTTAAAATGGACACATATTGATGGATACAAAATATACGTATGTGATCGCACTATCTTGTTTTTATTAAATTATATATAGATATAATTTATAAATATATTTACATATATATATATATATATTATATTATGTTGCACGCACATATTTGATGTGCGTGCAACAGTTAAGGTCAGCACAAATTTGTGCTGACATTGGTTTCTTTATAATATAATAATAATAATAATAATAATAAAAAGGAAGAAACAAACAAAAGAAAAAGAGGTAGTGCATCAGTTATTGATTGAAAGGGGACCACGGTCAACATTTTTTTGTTGACCTCTGCCTTGCACGATCAGTGGGTTACTGATCGTGCATTTGTGCTAATAATGCACTACGCGCACGATCCGTAACCATTCCTGATCGTGCGCGTGGTGTAAGGTGTCTCCAAGATTTTTAATTTGCAAAACAGTTGCAGAGATGTAGTAATAGCGTGCGTAAATTAGAGAGAGCGTGCTCGTGAGAAATATTAGAGAGAAAAATCAGAAAAAATTCTCTCTTCGGTTTTGTTCTTACGGTGACCGAAAATCAAGTATGTGGAGAGTTTTTCATCACGAGATTGCTAGCACAATCAAGTGTGGAGTTTTTCCGCGTCGTCTTTCTTCCGTTCGTCGTACGATTGGTGGTGTGTCTGAACTAGAGGTCCGACGCTTGTGAGATTTGCACCGAAGAACATTTGGACCAACCCGTTTCAAGCACGCTACAAGAGGTAATCCATATAACTCTCTTCGTTTAATTCGATTTTTGATTGAAACGCACAAAAACACCTCTGGAGATACATGTATGGGTATTTTATTTCCGCTGCGTTTATTATCTTTTTGCCTATGCATGTTACGTGGATCCCAACACCGCCATCTTATTTGGTTGGAAGTGGGGAGTATCTTCGTTACGAAATGCGAAACAAGATAAACAATTCTAGGATCAAAGGAGAGTAATTATAATCAGAAAACAAAAATAGAAAAACAAAAGAAAGATTTTTATTTTTCTTTTTTTTTTCCGTGGACTCTCTTTACTCATGACAGGAAAGATTTCTCGAAACGACCGAGTCCACAAACTTACGAACGACGTCATGTATCTTGAAACGATCAGCCTCTTCACTATCTAACAAGAGGGAGGCGTCCTGAAGAGAATGGATTAGTGACCTCCACTTATATCTAGCTTCTTCCATGCTGCCATCTTCTCGAAATATCTCCAAATAGACACCGCACTTCATCAAGTATTCAAGAGAGGGCTCAGGACCGCCATCGACGACTCAAAGTTTTACAAATTTCTTCATGATCATAACTCGATCGAAACTCGCGGTCTATCAACTTGCCGGTTTCTTCGTTCCAGATTTGTTTCAAATCATCCTTACCTGCAGAGTAAGCAGTGTCTGTAAAAAGTCTGGCTACAGCGACAATTAGGAAAGGCAAACCTGCACATATGCGGAGTGCTTCCTCCACCAAGGGTTCCAACTCAAACTTTGCCTCTCACCATCCTCTCAAACAAAGCTCTTGCCTCTTTCTCCTGCAGCACACCAAGGAGGAAGGCACTGTCGCAGCCCATATCCCTTTGCAAAACCCTCGATTTCTTAACGACAACAACTTGTGTCCTATGACTTTGTTCTCACGTCCACAAGGAATGCTAGCTTATTTCAAGTCCAGCCTCTCCACAGGTTGTCCAGTATTATGAGCACCTTCTTTTTCTCCCCTCCTCCTTTTCCAACCTCCTGTGCAGAAGTTGGGTTTTTTCCAAATTAGGGTTAAAAAAAAATTTATTTACAAAATTAGGGTAAAAAAAAAGATTTTACAAAATTGGGGCCCGTGCGGCAATTAAAATGCCGCACGGGCCCGCGGCACTGTACAAGTGCCGCTTGGGCCCATGCTGCACTTGTACAGTGCCGCGCGGCACTGTGCAAGTGCCGCATGGGCCCATTCGGCACTTGCACAGTGCCGCGGCCCATTTTTTTTTAATTTCGTTTTTTTACTTTTTTTATAATATTAATATAACTTTGTAAATATATCTTTTTTTTTATTTTGCAGCTTATTTTTCTAACATAATTATCAATAATTAATTGAAAAAATTCGTTAATATGTATGTAATTATTTTATAAAGTATGTAAATAAATTAATTAAAATATTCACGAGGCCGATGCGGTAACATTTTTTTCTTTCATTTTTTGTATGTGTTTTTTATTAACTATTTATATTAATTTTTAAAAATAATTTTTTTCCTATTGAAGCATATTTTTATAACATAATTATCAATAATTAATTAAAAAAGTTATTAAGATGTATGTGATTAATTATTTACTATGTAAATAATTAATAAAAAAAATTCACGAGGCCAGTGCGACGGCATTTTTTTAATTTCATATTTTTTTACATATTTTTATAATTTTATATTTATATAATTTTGTAAATATATATTTTTTCCTTTTGAAGTTTATTTGTATAACATAATTATCAATAATTAATTAAAAATTTATTAAGATGTATGTAATTAAGTATTTACTATGTAAATAATTAATAAAAAATATTCATGAGGCTAGTGCGACGTCATTTTTTAACTTTGTAATTTTTAGGTATTTTTATAATTTTGTAAATATATATTTTTTCCTTTTGAATCTTATTTTTATAACATAATTATCAATAATTAATTAAAAAATTTATTAAGATGTATGTAATTAATTATTGACTATGTAAATAATTAATAAAAAATATTCACGAGCTTGGTGCAACCTCATTTTTTTAATTTCGTATGTTTTTACGTATTTTTATAATTTTATATTTATATAATTTTGTAAATATATATATTTTTCCTTTTGAAGCTATTTTTATAACATAATTATCAATAATTATATTATTACATTCTTATTAAAAAAATTTCAATTAATTATTAATTATTATGTTATAAAAATAAGCTACAAAATGAAAAAATTTATATTTACAAAGTTATATAAATATTAGAAAAAATTAAAAAAAAAGAAATAAAAAAATGTATTTACAAAATTATATAAATATAAAATTATAAAAATACGTAAAAACATACGGAATTAAAAAATGAGGTCGCAGCAAGCTTGTGAATATTTTTTATTAATTATTTACATAGTCAATAATTAATTACATACATCTTAATAAATTTTTTAATTAATTATTGATAATTATGTTATAAAAATAAGATTCAAAAGGAAAAAAAATATATTTAAAAAATTATAAAAATACGTAAAAAAATTACGAAATTAAAAAATGCCGTCGTACTAGCCTTGTGAATATTTTTTATTAATTACATACATCTTAATAAATTTTTAATTAATTATTCATAATTATGTTATAAAAATAAGCTTCAAAAGAAAAAAAATATATATTACAAAATTATATAAATATAAAATTGTAAAAATACGTAAAAACATATGAAATTAAAAAATGCCATCGCACTAGCCTCGTGAATATTTTTTATTAATTATTTACTATTTAAATCACATACATCTTAATAAAATTTTCAATTAATTATTGATAATTATGTTATAAAAATATGCTTCAATTGGAAAAAAATTATTTTTACAAATTTATATAAATAGTCAATAAAAAACACATACAAAAATGAAATAAAAAAATGTTACCGCATCGACCTCGTGAATATTTTTAATTAATTATTTACATACTTTATAAAATAATTACATACATATTAACTAATCTTTTCAATTAATTATTGATAATTATGTTAGGAAAATAAGCTGCAAAAGAACAAAAGTTATATTTAAAAAGTTATATAAATATTATAAAAAATGTAAAAAAACGAAATTAAAAAAAATGGGCCCGCGGCACTGTGCAAGGGCCGCGGGCCCGTGCGGCATTTTGAATGCCGCACGGGCCCCAATTTTGTAAAATCTTTTTTTTTTACCCTAATTTTGTAAATAATTTTTTTTTAACCCTAATTTGGAAAAAAACCCGCAGAAGTTCCGCTCGATCTCTGATAGGCTCTTTTTTCTTTATGTCAGTAAGGCCCAACGCATATGCGGTCTCTCTTCGAATCCTCTTGATGTCAGGATTTTCCGACGCGTCAGCCTTAGCGACCCAATGAAACGACTTTTCTTGCCTTATTCTCCTTTCAACATCCACCAAAAGGGTGGACTTGCCGACTCCACCCATTCCGTAAATCGCAATCGCGTTGTTACTGCTATCAGCAAGAGCGTCCATGACTTTCTGTATCATCAAAGCTCTGGATTCTAAAAGGCCATCCTGTTAAGGAAACTATCCCGCCAAGAATTTTGATTCTGACAAAACTAGTTTTAAGAAGTCTAGTAAATGGAAGAATATTTTCCTTGCAGAAATCACGATGTGAAAAGAGCCTTGAATATCCCACAACTGGCGTTCAGACTCAAGGAAGAGTCGTCACCATAGTGCTTCTAAATGGTCAGAAGGAGGAACTATGCTTGTGCCTCTAAGAGAATCAGAAGGAGGAGTCTGCGTCTGAATAATTCAGATGAAGTGTTTGACTGCCTCAAATGGATTCAGATGGAGGACAGCATTGCCTTGTAAGACCTCAAGAAGACTCATGTGAGACGTCGACAGTAGGATCCGTAAAGAGCTCAGATTCACAAAGCTGAATCAGATTCAGAGACTTCAAATGGTTTAAAAGCTGTTTCTGAACAGATTCAGATTCTGCAACTAGACGAAGAAGACCCACGATTGACGAAAGTCCGATTGATTTCGGAAATTACGGGAAGGGAAAGGATTCGATCAACAGGATGATTGTCCATCTTTATTAGGACGGAATCCTTGATTGGATATTATCCTTCTTTCCTTCCTCAGAAGATTCAACATCTCACGCAAATGGAAACTGAAGATTTAGTTGTATGGGCGACTGAATCTGAAGTTACCAGAATCTTTCTTCAACGGCTATCTAGCATCTTTCCAAGTTTATCTCGCATCAATCAAGGTTGATTGAAGATTGACGAGTGATCCCATGGAGCACCTTGACAACGGCTAGTTCGAGGTGAAAGGGGTATAAAAGGAGAGTGCTGGTATTCGTTTAAAGAGAGTGGATGTATGAAAAAGAAAGAGACGAGCAAAAACTGTTGAGATAGCTTCTTAAACTTCTCGTGAAAATACTGTTGAGAGAAGTTCATTGTAATCTTGTGATCATTATAGTGAAATCCAGCCAATCGGCTGTCATCGTGGGAGAGTGGACGTAGGCTTACTATAGCCGAACCACTATAAATCTGTGTGCACATTTCTCCTTCTGAACTCCTTTATCTGTGTGCATACTACATCTGTTTAGTTTCAATACTTGGCTTCTGTGCTTGCTTGCGCTTATAACTCAAATTTTTCAGAAGCACCTATTCACCCCCCTCTAGGTGTCGTTGCTAGCTACGTCAATTGGTATCAGAGCAGGTTGCTCACATCTGTGAAGTGTTCTACTTCAGAGCTAACGATCTATCATGTCTAGCAACAACTTCTCAGGTTCTGGCGACTCATCATTCCACAACAAACCACCGTACTTCGACGGAAAGGATTACAACGTTTGGTGCAACAAGATGAAGTGGTTCATCAAAGCACTAGATGATCAAATGTGGGATGTAGTAACCAGAGGAGTGGTCCCTATCATTTCCGCAAATACGGGATCAGAAGGAAACCCAGCAACTTTTACAGATACTGAAAGAATCAAGAGACAAGGACTCGACTCTAAAGCTGTTCACTCACTTTTCTGTGCTCTATCCTCACCAATATATAATCGTGTGGCAGAAGAAGAATCTGCAAAAGCGATATGGGACAGACTACATGTCACGTATCAGGGCACTAATCGTGTCAAAGAAACTAAACTCAGTATACTACTGAGTGACTATGAAGCCTTTAAAATGAAACCTGACGAAACAATAGCTGAGATGATTGACAGGTTTCAGATTCTGGCTAGTGGTCTGGCACAACAAGGTGCTCCTGTTGCTGAACCAATGCAGGTCAGAAAAATCCTCCGAGGATTAACCGAAGAATGGAACTACATCAAGCCTTCCATTCAGGAATGTCAAACTATAAGACCACTATCCATCGACGAGTTAGTTGGAACTCTGCAATCATATGAGACAGAGAGGAACAATAACAAACCAGAGATTTCAAAAGGTAAGAAGTCAATTGCTCTTTCATCTAACTTTGATGGTGAAATTTCAGATTCAGATGATGAAGATGAAGACGATGAAGAGCTTGCATTAATGGTGAAAAAGTTCAGAAAGATGGTCAAGAAAGGTAGACTCTTCAAAGGAAAGAAGACTTTCAGAAGGAACGATCAAAAACAGTCTGGTCATGACAAACAGGAAAGCAAAGACATCGTATGCTTTCATTGTAAGAAAGTGGGACATATTAAACCCAAGTGTCCACTGCTGAAGAAGGATAAAGCCAAGTTTGAGAAATACAAGAAGGCTTTGAAGGCAGAAACGCTAAGTGATTCTGAAGAAAGCGACGAGGACTATGCAAACATATGTCTCATGGCAAATTCAGATTCAGACTCAGAATCAGACACAGAGGTAAACCTTTCTGAGCTACCTGATAATGTCTCCGAATATATAACTGAGCTGTGCAAAAACTATAAAGAAGTTATCAAAAAGATTTCAGTTTTAAAAAGGGAAAATCAATCCTTGAAACAGCAAGATCTTTCTCAAAAAGATAGGATTGAGTTTTTACAAAAGGAATTCCACTCTTTAAAGGAAAGTCATGATCTTACTTTAAAGGAAAACGATTCGTTAAAAACCAAAATTGAAAACATTACTAAGAAGTTTTCTCAAAGCTCCAGAAATCTGGAAAATATCATTTCCACCCAAATTCCTTTTGGCAAAAAATCTGGTCTCGGTTTTGAAAAACTAGATAATTTTGAAAACAATTTTTCAGATTCTGAAAACAGGTTGAAACATCGACCTACCAAATCTGCATATCAACAACATTTCTTCAAGAAATTTACTAAATCGTCACGTCAACCTTACAAGCAATCTTATTCTCATAATCATTTTCAAAATCTGGTTTCAAAACCATTTCAAACGCATCATTCATATAGGCAATATTCTAGACCATCACAGAATTGTTTCAAGCCATATCATTCGCAAAATCATTATAGATCTTATTATTCTGTTAGACGCTTTCAGAACATACATAGAACTCCTCATTCTCAAAATGATTACAATGCTCATTATCCACAGAACTTTTACAGAAGGAGTACTAGTTCACTTCCTTCACAGTATCCACACAGATTCACAGGATCATGAAGTTGCTCAAACTGTGGTGGTAAAATCATGTGAATGGAAATCTGCATACACTAACATCCATGGACCCCAGTAAATGAGGGTACCAAAACAAAGGTAAGATTATTTTCTCTTGCAGGTACCTCGAAAGGGAAATAAGAAATGGTTTCTGGACAGCGGATGCTCAAGTCATATGACTGGTAATCCAGAAAACTTTACTAAATTATCCATGATTAGTGGCAGAAGCGTATCTTTTGGAGGTAAGAATAAAGGTAAGGTAATAGGACTAGGAACAGTTAAGATTGGAAATCTCATTATTAACGATGTATATCTCGTTAAAGGTTTGAAGTACAATCTGATATCGGTAAGTCAACTATGTGATTCTGGATATAAAATTTGTTTTCAAGATATGAAATGCACAGGTATTAGTAGTGACAATAAACAGAGTTTTTCTGGATATCGTCATGGAAACATCTATCTTCTGGATGTTGCATCTGAAGAAATTAAGTGCCTCATCTCGGTCAAAGATGAATCTGATCTCTGGCACAGGAAGCTTGGCCACATAAGTGTTAAGCATATTTCGAAATTATCTTCCAAAAACCTGGTACGAGGACTACCCCAAACAAAATTTGAAAAGCCAGATCTATGCACTGCATGCACTTTGGGAAAACAGGTCAGAAGCACTTTTAAGCCCATAAATCATGTTTCAACTAATCGTGTATTACAGTTGCTTCACATGGACCTCTTTGGACCAAACAAGATTCTAAGTCTTGGAGGTAAGAAATACTGTATGGTTATTGTTGATGATTTCTCCAGATTCACATGGGTTATTTTCTTAGCTCACAAGAGTGATACATTTGCTGCATTTGCAAAATTTTCAAAAAGGATTCAGAATGAAAAAGGTTTTATGATTTCTTGCATTAAAACCGATCACGGTGGAGAGTTTGAAAACCAGGATTTCTCCAGTTTCTGTGATGATACTGGAATTAAACATACCTTTTCTACTCCTTACACACCTCAACAGAATGGGGTTGTTGAAAGGAAAAATCGTTCCTTACAAGAAATGGGACGAACTCTTCTTATTGAAAGTAAAATTGCATCTCATTTTTGGGCAGAAGCAGTTTCAACAGCTTGTTACATTCTGAATCGAGTTTCCTTAAGACCCATCCTTGAAAAGACTCCTTACGAAATTTTTAAGGAAAGGAAACCAAATCTTTCATATTTCCATATATTTGGCAGTAAATGCTTTATTTTGAAAAACGCTAATGATCGTGTTGGCAAGTTTGATGGTAAGTCAGATGAAGGAATCTTCCTAGGATACTCAACAACTAGCAAAGCCTTTCGAGTCTTCAACAAATCCTCTCGAACGGTAGAAGAATCAATGAATGTCAAATTCGCAGAATGCAGTCAGAAGGAAGGAGACAAGCAAGAAGCTATTCAAACGCCAACTATATATCTCAACCCAGAAGAAGATAATGGTTCAAGAGATATTCAGATTCATGAACCTGAAGCAACCACCTCTTCAGATCAAGCAGAAAGGCAGAACGACTGTACCACTTCGCAAGAAGATAAAAGATTCAACACAAACTGGAAGCACAAGTCCAGCCATCCAAAGGATCTCATTTTAGGAAACTTGGATGAAGGTATAAGAACCAGATCGAAGATAAGAGAACTATCAGGAAACTTCGCACTAGTATCTGAATTGGAGCCAAAAAGTGTTGAAGAAGCTCTAATCAATGAAAGCTGGATAAATGCAATGCAAGAAGAGCTCCAGCAATTCAAGATCAACAACGTCTGGAAATTAGTGCCAAGACCCAAAGACAGACCTGTCATCGGCACAAAATGGGTTTTCAGAAACAAGCTGGACAATAAAGGAAAAGTAGTCAGAAACAAGGCAAGATTGGTTGCAAAAGGGTACTCCCAAGAAGAAGGGATAGATTATGATGAAACATATGCACCAGTTGCCAGATTAGAAGCCATCAGGCTACTTCTCGCGTATGCTTGTTACAACGATTTTAAGTTGTTTCAGATGGACGTAAAGAGTGCTTTCTTAAATGGCTACATCAAGGAAGAAGTTTATGTTGAACAACCACCAGGGTTCGAAGAACCAAGAGGAAAGGATCTAGTTTATCTACTGAACAAAGCTCTATATGGTTTAAAACAAGCTCCTCGCGCCTGGTATGAAAGGTTAAGTAACTTTCTTTCTCAAAAGAAGTTCACAAAAGGCACAGTAGACACTACTCTGTTTATTCAGAAGCAGGGTAAAGACATTCTGATCGTTCAGATTTATGTCGATGACATAATATTTGGTTCATCTAACGAGTCTCTTTGTAAGAATTTCTCCAAAGCTATGCAGGATGAATTCGAAATGAGCATGATGGGAGAACTAAATTTCTTTCTCGGACTTCAGATTCATCAATCTGAGAAAGGGATTTTTATCCATCAAGAGAAATATGCTCTTGAAATTGTAAAGAAGTTTGGTTTGCAGAATAGCAAAAAGATGGAAACTCCCATGGCCCATTCATCAAAATTGGACAAGGATGAAGATGGAAAGGAAGTGGATCAAAAGTTATATCGCAGCATGATTGGCTCGCTTCTGTATCTTACGGCATCAAGGCCTGATATCTTGTATAGTGTATGTTTATGCGCAAGGTTTCAATCCAGTCCCAGGGAATCGCATCTCTCTGCTCTGAAAAGAATCATCAAATACATTGGAACTTATCCAAATCTCGGACTATGGTACTCAAAAGAATCAACTTTTGTGCTAAAAGGATATTCAGATGCAGATTTAGCGGGTTGCAAAGTTGATAGAAAAAGCACTTCTGGAACGTGTCAATTAATGGGAGATATGCTAATCTCATGGTTTTCTAAGAAGCAAAGCACCGTGGCTCTATCAACAGCAGAAGCAGAATATGTATCTCTCGAAAGCTGTTGTGCTCAGATTCTATGGTTGAAGCAGCAACTAAGGGATTACGGAATTGAAGCTTCAAATGTCGAAATTCTTTGCGACAACACAAGCGCAATCAATCTCACCAAAAATCCAATACTCCACTCGAGAGCAAAGCACATTGAAATAAAACATCACTTTATACGAGATCATGTTCAGAACCAAGAAGTTCAGATTCATCATGTGGACACGAAGAATCAACTTGTAGACATTTTTACCAAGCCCCTTGATAATCTAAGTTTTAATTTTATTCGTGATAGATTATCAATCACTAACCCTTTTTGTTAAGTTCTTAAGAAACAGGAAACTATCAAGCCAAATTATCTCAGAGACTAGGTCTTCAGACACAAATTGAAAGGTCAGCCCAAAGTTTCAGATTCAGAAGCAGATTATATGAAACTTCGGGAGCAAGATATCAAATTATTCGAAATTCCAAGTAAGTAATTTTGTTCGAATGATAGAATCCAAGACAAAAGGTACGATCTCTAATTCTATCTTGATTGGTTTAATTGATTCGTTCAAAATATTTTCGAAATTTACCTGATTCTATTGCCAAAAATAGCGTTATTATGTGTTGCTCTTTATATATATATTGAACCTTCTTTCTCTAAAAAACCCTAAACCCTTCCGAGTTTTTCAAGCTCTTTTGCTCTCAAAAAGACCTCATCTTTTCTTCTTCACACTCCTCTTTCTAAATGGCTCCGAAATCATCCTCGACGACGAAGAAGACATCTGGTCCACAATCTGAACAGGCAGAAGGTTCTCGGAGAATCGGGAAGCGACCACGAGTTTCAGAATCATCTCCAACAATGAAGACAAGAGAGTATTTCGACGAGAAAGTCGAGACGGCTCATCGTATCAAGCATCTCTTATGACAATCTGAAAGCAAGAGATGGTGCGTACACCAGTGTCAGTAAGTTTCTGGATACTTACCGTTTTTCTAGTGAGGAAGAATACTTAGAGTGTCTGAATAAGCCATTGAGAACTGTCATTCCGGGCGATGATGATACTTTGAATATGGCGATGAAAAAGGGAAAAAGGGAGTGATCCCTGAAAGATCAGTCTCGAAAAGGACGTCTCCTAAAAGGAATGTGCCGAAGGAACGGCTGAAAAGGGAAAGGCAGAAGAGTCAAAGGGATGGATGATGAATACCTGTATAATAACTTTTGCACGAAGTTCCCGTTTTCCCAAAACTCGCTTTGTCAGGGATTAGACAGGGTATACGATCAATACCTTATCTCCTCTCCTTTTTTCCTCCTCCTCCGTTCGTCTGTTGTTTCCCCCCCCGCACCCCCCGCCATCGACGATAAAGTATTGATACGGTATACCTTTTTTCTTCCCTTCGCGCCAAACCCCCGCACCCTCCGTGTTTAATTACTTTCGCCACAAAGTACTAACCCCTAACCTCTCCCAGGTAGTCCATCGCCTCAATCCCTCGTTGGGGACTCACTCTGACCTTTTTCCTCTTTCCTCTCTACGCACCCCCCCCCCTGCCGCTACCTTGTCGGCACTCCATTCCTCCTTTTCGCGGGAGAACGTTCCTTTTCGAGGGGACCTTGAATATTTTTTTCACGCGGGATTTCTACCTGGTACCCTTTTTTCCCTTCTTTCCAACGCTGTATTCAAAAAATTAAAGTATCCAATCATCAACCTTCGGGGAATGTATCAGTTTCGCAAAAGGGGGGCTTATTCGGGGATTTAACTCTAAAAAACAAAATAATTTTCTTTCCCATACCCCAGAAAAAACGGGGTGTAACAAAGTATCCAGACAAAAAACCTTTTAAACGGGGGCACTGGTTCCGTACGCACCATCTCTTGCTCTTTTCATTAATGGGTCATGAGGAAGATGCTTATTTATGTTTTTGCGATGGAGCCGGTCTCGGGGACCTTTTCCTGTCCGGATAAAATTTTTACTCTACTTCGTCACTTTTCTCTATTGTTAGAGATTGATTTCTGAAAACAAACACCTCATGGCCCTGCTTCACACGAATTCTCTGAGGAAACCCCTTCTGCCTGTTCAGATTGTGGACCAGATGTCTCTCTTCTGCCCGCTCTGAGGATGATTTCGGAGCCAACATCTTTTTTTTTTCTTTTTTAGAAATTGAGGAGTGTGACAGAAGAAAAAATGAGGTCTTGTTTGAGAGCAAATGGCCTTGAAAAACTCGGAAGGGTTTAGGGTTTTTGCCCAGAGAAAAGAAAGTTCCCTGACCACATATACCCCCTCTACTATAATATCAAAAAGGGTCTGCAAACAACATAATAACGGCTATTTTTGGCCAATGAGAAAAATCCAGGAAATACAAAAAATTTCGAAAAAAAATATTTCGAAACGAAATCATATTAAAAAAACATTATATAAAACCACATCAAAGAATAGGGAATTTAGAGATTCGTTACTTTTTGTCTGGGAAAATTTTCGAAACAAAAAATGACTTACTTTTGGGAATTTCGAATAATTTGGGATATCTGCTGTTTCCCCGAAGTTTCATATCAATCTTGGGCTTCTGAAATCTGAAAAAAACCTTTTTTTGGTGCTGTGGAACTTTCAATTTTTTTTGTGGTCTTGAAAGAAAACCTAGTCTTCTGAGATTAATTTGGCTGCTTGATATTTCTGTTTCTTAAAGAACACTAAAACAAAATTTATTGGAATTTAGTGAATGGATATATATTTATCTATTCAAGAATTAAAAATTAAAAAAAAATATTTAGGCTTATCCCCCAAGGGGCTTGGTAACAAATGTCTGCAAAAAATTGAAATTCTTCGTGGTCCACCATGTGTTTCTGGGGAAATTTGTGGAACTTTTCACACGGGGGTCCCTGAAAAAACATGGATCTCGCATTAAAAGTGATGGGGTTTTCATTTTTCAATGTTGCTTTGCTCTCGAGTGGAGTAATTGGATTTTTGCGTGAGAATTGATTTGCGCTTGTGTTGTCGCAAAAGGGGAATTTTCGGACATTTGTTAAGCTTCAATTCCGTAATCCCTTAGTTGCTGTTTTCAAAACCATTAGAAATTTTATGAAGGCACAACAGCTTCCGAGAGGATACATATTCTACTTCTGCTGTTGATCAGGGAAGCCCATCCGTGCTTTTGCTTTGTCTTAGGAAAAAACCATGACGATTTTAAGCATATCTCCCATTTAAATTGGACCCACGTTCCAGAAGTGCTTTTTTCTATCAATTTTGCACAACCGCTCTAAAAAAAAAATCCGCATTCTAAATATCCCTTTTAGCACCAAAAAGTTGAAATTTTCTTTTGAGTACCATATCCGAAAGTATTTGGATATTAAGTTTCCAATGTATTTCCGATCCGACTTTCTCCTTTCAGGAAGCAGATTTGAGAATCTGCGATTCCCTGGGGGCGGAATGGGATTGAAAAAAAAAAACCCTTGCGCATAAAAAAAACCATACAATATTTTATACAAAAGATATCAGGGCCTTGATGCCGGTTAAGATTACAAGAAAAGCGAAGGCCAAATCACCATGCTGGTGCGATATAACTTTCTGATCCACTTCCTTTCCATCTTTCATCCTTGGTCCCTTTGGATGAAATTTTGGGCCATTGGAGTTTCCATCCCTTTTTGTCTATTTGCAAAACCAAAAAAACTTTCTTTTTTACAAATTTTCAAGAGCATATTTCTCTGAATGGATAAAAAAAAATTCCTTTTTCAGGGGATTGAGGAATTTCTGAAGTCCAGGAAAGAAAATTTGTTTCTCCCCATCATTGCTCATTTCGAATTCAATCCTTTTGTATTAGCTTTGGAGAATTTCCTTACAAAAAGGAGGACTCTGGTTAGATGAACCAAAATATTTATGTCCATCGACATAAAATCTGGGGAATAAAAAACGAATTTACAGGAACTGCCCTCTCTTTTCTTCCCTATTACCCCTGCTTTTCATGCAATAAAACAGCCCGGGCGAGTAGTGGTCTACTGTGGGGCCCGTTGCCCCCACCTCCCTCCCCCTGGTGAACTCTCCTCCTTCTTTGGAGATAAAGCAAAAAAGTCACTTTAACCTTTCATTACCCCAGGCGCGAGGAGTATTGTTTTTTAAAATAAACCATATAGAGCTTTGTTTCAATAGTATAAAAAAACACTTACTTGATCCCCTTTCCTCTTTGGTTCTTCGAAAAACCCCTCTAGGTGGTTGTTTTCAACATAAAAACTCAAAACTTCTGTCCCTTGATGTAGCCATTTAAGACAAGCACTCTTTTACGTCACATCTGAAAACAACTTTAAAACAAAATCTTGTAACAAGCATACGCCGAGAGAGAGACGTAGCTGATGGCTTCTAATTCTGGGCAACTGGTGCAATTATTCTGTGTCAACTCATAACTATCCCTCCTTCTTGGGGAGTACCCTTCTTGCAACCAATATTGCCTCCGGTTTCTGACTACTTTTCCTTTATTGCCAGCTTGTTTTCTGGAAAAACCCATTTGTGACGAGGACAGGTCTGTCTTTTGGGGTCTTGGCACTAATTCCAACCAGGACCGGTTGTTGGATGATTGAATTGCTGGAGCTCTTCCTTGCATTTGCATGTTTTATCAGGCTTCATTGATAGAGCTTCTTCAAAACACCTTTTTGCTCCAAATCTTCAGATACTAGTGCGATAATCTCTAGTTTCCCTGATAGTTCTCTTATCTTCGGATCTGGTTCTTAATACCCTTCATCCATAAAGTTTTCCTAAAATGAGAGATCCTTTGGATGGGCTGTGGTCGACTTCTTTGTTGCTTCTAGTTATGTTGAAAAAATCTTTATCTTCTTGCGGAAACCAAAAAGTGGTTACAGCGTTTCTGCCTTTCGCTTGGATTCTGAAAGAGGTGGTGGCTCAGGTCATTGGAAAATCCTGATATATTCTGGTAAAACCATTATCTTCTTCTGGGTTGAGATATATAGGTTGGGCGTCATGAATAGTTTCTTGATTGTATCCTTCCTTTCTGACTGCATTTATTGCCGGAAACTTATAATTTGGACCATTTCAATTGCCATTACTTCTTACGTGTCGACGAGCGGATTTGGTTTATTGAAAGACTCGGAAAAAAGGCTTGCCTTAAGTTGTTGAGTGATCCTAGGGGGAGATTCCTTCCATCTGGGGGGGGGGGACTTTTAACCCATCAAATCTATTTTTTCTTTTTGCCAAAAAAACCACGTCTTAATCGTTTTTTCAAAAAAAAAAATAAAGCATTACTGCCAAATATATGGAAATATTGAAAGATTTGGTTTCCTTTCCTTAAAAAAATTTCGTTAAGGAGTCTTTTTCAAGGGATGGGTTCCTTAAGGAACTCGAATTTTCAGAATGTAAAAAATAAAACAAGCTATTGAAAAAACTGCTTGCTGCCCAAAAATTGAGGGATTGCCAATGGTACTTGATCAATAAGAAGAGTCTCGTTTTCCCATTTCTTGTAAGGAACGATTTTGTTTTCCTTTCAACCAAAAAAAACCCCTAATTCCTGTTGAGGTTTTTGTGGGTAAGGAGTAGAAAGGTTTTTATGTTTAAATCCAGTATCATCACAGTAAAAAACTGGAAGGAAAAAAATTCCTGGTTTTTCAAACTTCTTCCACCGTGATCTGCGTTTTGAAATGCAAGAAATCATTAAAAAAAACCTTTTTTCATTCTGAAACCCTTTTTGGAAAAAATTTTTTGTCTTTGGCAAATGGAGCAAAAATGTATCCACTCTTGTGGGCTAGAAAAATTATTACCATGTTGAATTCTGGGGAGAGAAAATTTTCCCATCAAAACAAATAAAAAAAACCCATTAACAGTATTTCTTACCTTCCAAAAACTTAGAATTCTTGTTTGGTTTCCAAAGAGGTCCATGTGAAGCAAAAAAACTGTAATGTACACGATTAGGTTTTTGAGACCAATGCATTTAATGGGGCCTTAAAAAGTGCTTCACGGAATGGTTTTACCCCACAAGTTGGCCATGCAGTGCATAAGATTCTGGCTTGAGACCTTCAAAAACTATCGGCTTTGTTTGGGGTTAAACCCGGTTACCAGGTTTTTTGGAAGATAATTTCGAAAAAAATATGCCTTAACACTTATGTGGCCTTTTTAATTTAGGCTTTCCTGTGCAGAGATCAAGATTCAAATTTCTTTGGGGACCGGGAAGATGAGGCACTAATTTCTTTCAGGATGCACAACATCCAGAAGATAGGATGTTTTCCATGGGACGATATCAGAAAAAACTCTGTTTATTGTCCACTAAACTAATTTACCTGTGCATTTCATTATCTTGAAAATAAATTTTATATCCAGGAATCACATAGTTGACTTTTTACGATATCAGTAAATGTACTTCAAAACCAATTAGTAACGAGATAATAAAACATCGTTAAATTAATGAGATATTTCCAAATCTTAACTGTTTCCAAGTTCCTATTACCTTGACCTTGTTTATTTATAACCTTCAAAAGATACGCTTCTTGCAACCTATATAAATTAATGGTTTCAAATTTAGTAAAAGTTTTTCTGCAATTACCAGTCATCTATGGGACTTGGAGGGGTTGGATCCGCTGGTCCAGAAAAAAAACCATTTCTTTATTTTTCTGTTCGAGGTACCTGCAAGAGAATTTTTAATAATTCCTTGACCTTGTGTTTTTTGTTTAACCCTCATTTTTTACTGGGGGTTCCATGGAATGTTAGTGTATGAGATCTATTCCACAGTTTTTCCATTTACAAAAACATGCAAATTTTCACTTTTTACTGTGGGATTTCTTTGAACCACCCCCACAGTTTGAGGCAAACTTCTAGAGTAAATTTTTTTTTTGGATCCTCTTATGGAAAAAAAAATCTGGTGGATTTTACTGTGAAGGAAGTGAAACCTAGTACTCCTTTCTGTAAAAGTTCTGTGGATAATGAGGCATGTAATTCATTTTTTGAGAATGAGGGAGGTTTCTATTGTATGTTTCTGAAAGCGTTTTTCTAAAAAACAGAAATAATAAGATCTATAATGGAATTTTGTGCGGGAAATGATTTTATGGGGGCTTGGGAAACATCTGTGGATGGTCTATAATATTGCCTATATTGGGGACTTGGGATGTGTTTTGAAAACATGGTTTTGAAGGGAACCAGGATTTGAAAAAATGATTATGGAGGAAATAAAGGGAATTTGGCTTGTAAGGTTGACGCTTGAACGATTTAGTAAAAATTTCTGTTGGAAAAGCAAATTATTTTGTTGAATATTGCAAGATTTGGTTAAGGTTCGATGTTTGCCCAAAACTCGTTTTCAGACATCTGAAAAATTATTTTTTTCATATTTTTTTAATTATTTCTAGGTTTTTCAAAAAACCGAGGACCAGATTTGTTTTGCCAAAAAGGATTATTTTGGGTGGGAAAAAAATTGATGATTTTCCAGATTTTCTTGGAAGCTTTTGAGAATTATAAACTTCTTAGTAAAAGTGTTTTTCCAATTTGGTTTTTTTAAAAAAAACGAATCGTTCCTTTTAAAAGTAAGGATCATGGGAACTTTTCCTTTAAAGAGTGGAAATCCTTTTGTAAAAAAACACCTCAATTTCCTATCTTTTTGACGAAAAAGATCTTTACAGTTTCAAGAAATTGATTTTCCCTTTTTAAAAAACTGAAATCTTTTTTGAATAAACTTCTTATAGGTTTTTTGCCACAGCTTCAGTTTATATATTCGGGGGAAAAGGGGACAATTAATCAGGTATCTCAGGGAAAAGGTTTAACCTCTGTGTCTTGAATTCTGAGTTTGCTGAAATTGGGAATTTGCCATGAGGACATATGTTTGCATTAGTCCTCGTCTGCTTTCTTCAGAAATTCATTAGGCGGGGTTTCTGGCCTTCAAAAGGCCTTCTTGTATTTTCTCAAACTTGGCTTTTTATCCCTTCTTCCAGCAGTGGGGGGAACACTTGGGTTTAAATAGGTTCCCACTTTCTGTGAACAATGGAAAAGCCCATACTGACTGTCTTTGCTGTTTTTCCTGTTTGTCATGGACCCCAGACTGTTTTTTTTGGATCGTCCTTCTGAAAGTCTTCTTTCCTTTGAAGAGGTTTTTTCTACTTCTTTGACCATCTTTTTGAACTTTTTCACCCGTAATGCAAGCTCTTCATCGTCTTCATCTCATCATTCTGGGGAATTTTGAAATTTCACCATCAAGTTAGATGAAAGAAGAGCAATTGAACTTCTTACGCCTGTGCTTGAAATCTCTAGTTTGTTATGTTCCTCTTCTGTCTCATATGATTGCAGAGTTCCAACGTAAACTCGTCGATGGATAGTGGTCTTATAGTTGACCATTCCTGATGGAAGGCTTGATGTAGTTCCAGTCTTCGGTTAATCCTCGGAGGTTTTTCTGACCTGCATGGTCCCAGCAACAGGAGCACCTTGTTGTGCCAGACCACTAGCCAGAATCTGAAACCTGTAAATCATCTCAGCTATTGTTTTCGTCAGGTTTAATTTTAAAGGGCTTTCATAGTAATCAGTAGTATACTGAGTTTAGTTTTTGACCAAGATTAGTGCCCCTGATACGTGACATGTTTTAGTCCCTTTGTCCCATATCGCTTTTTTTGCAGATTCCTTCTCTCTTGCACACGATTATATATGGTGAGGATAGAGCACAGAAAAGTGACCCGGTGAACAGCTTTAGAGTTCGAGTCCCGTGTCCTTGATTCTTTCCAGTATCTGTAAAAGTTGCTGGTGTTTCCTTCTGATCCACGTATTTGGCGAAATTGATTAGGGAACCACGTCCTCCTGCTTACTACATCCACATTTGATCATCAGTGCTTTGAT
>JAGVVM010014518.1:0-12380 GCA_019149425.1 Psidium friedrichsthalianum
CCTAACTCTCTGGTTCTAAATATGATATGTTTGTTGACTGTTATGTTATTGTCGTCTGTTTTCCTTGTACCCTTCTACCCCATTATCGTATGCATGCATGTATGGGATTGGAGATTAGCTTCCACAGGTTTACGTTTGGTAAAACGCGTCGTCTGTCGCGATCGCGATGGAATTTCCTGGACCGTCGCAGATCGTGGACCAGGCGGACGCTACGGGAGAGAATTGATGGGCGGGATGTCGCGAACCCGTAGGTTCGGGCATGACACCAACTTGACCTGCATTAAACATATCAGGTCCGACCATCGTATCGTACGCATCGGTCCGTGCCCTTTTTGCACTAAACTATGCCTCTTAGGCCCATGATATCTCAGTAATTGACCCTAAATACAAATGGAGAGCATGTGAACAGTATTCTAGGCTCGGTGAACATACTCAGGGGGTCGTGAACCTCGCGGGTCCCACATCAAAAATACTATTTGGCCTGTTTTTTGCTCTAAATATCCCAAAAAAATCTATTTTTCGGTACCGAAACCTCGCGGGACCCACATCAACCACCCACTAATAGCTTATATCTAGTCAAGACAGTAACATACCAAGCCCAAATATATACCACAGTCTCACCACAGAATCGATTTGCACAAATATGCCAATCAGTCAATTTTTCTGTATCAATCTACCTCAGATCGCACCCTAGAGTCTATCCAAGAATTATCTAACATCCTACTCGAGGTTAGGGGGGTCGGTTTACCTCGACGAGGCTGATTCCGAAGTCGGACGGGCGACGGAATAACGAACGGCCCGGCGGTGATCAGCGGAGCACTATGGATGGTGGCAGGAATCCGACAAAACCAAGGAAACCAAGGCTGTTCAAGGGCTGACGGGGGTGGTTCATGAGCTGAAATTATATTTTCACATGAAAATGAGCTCTAGGGGTTGTTGGGGTTAACATATGTCAACATGGGCTATATATGTCAAATTCGGTAACAGAAAACTATTTCATTGACTGAACGGCAAAGTAGATTTTGAAAGGTCAAACGACCTTGGTTCGAAGTGATTCAAAGTTCTGTGAACTCACATCGGATAGGACTACAACATATCCAAAAATCACAAAAATACAACGGGTCGAATTTCCACCGACGGCCGGTTGAAGTTGACTGGCAGAAACCTGGAGCCAGCAGAGAGAGAGAGAGACCCGAAAAATTTAGAGAGAGAGGATAGAGAATCTGGTGATAATTATGGAGAGAGAAAGAGTGGTTTGACCAATAAATCTCTTGAGGATAATTATCGTCGGTGGACTATTCACGAAAAGCGACATAAAGCTGAACGAATGGACTGATTTTTGGACTATCAGTAAAATTTGGACTGATAAAACCTGGGCATCAATTATTTTCAATCAAAGCTGGTCAAATTGGTCAAAAAGATGACCGACGAGACATTTCTCGAAATTCGTGAAATTTGAGAACCGGGGGGCTCAATTAATGCTGATTTGGTCTTCAACCACAATCGAAAAATAACTCGGAATTCCGCCGAACAATTTTTATAGCCTCGCTAAAATTATAACACTATCTAGCCATACAGTCTAGGTCAAGCCCGGGGGCAAAACAGTCACTCTTAATATTTTGCCTTTCTTCTCGGCACTCCGAAACCAATTGCTAATTTTTAAGCCATTCAAGGCGATGTCCAATTTTTCTCTCTTAATCCTCAAAAATATAATATTATTTATCTTACAGACAATCGAAATTCGAGATGTCACATCGATAGCGAGTGTTCTAGACACATAACTGGAGACTCCAAGATATTTATCAATTTTACTAAGTTTGACAAAGGAAGTGTCTGTTTTGGAAGGAACAATTACTAGTAAAAGAACCATAAAGATTGGCAACCTCTTCATTAATGACGTCTCATTTGTTAATGGTTTAAATTTCAATCTTATAAGCATAAAAATCAATTGTGTGACAATGGATATAAAATCTCTTTTTTGGAAGATAAATATTCAGGTATTAGCTAGGACAATAAAGAATCATTCCTAGGATAAAGACATGAAAATATATATCTACTGGAACACATCGTTTGAGGACATCAAATGTCTTGGATCCGTCAAAGATGAGTTAGAACTTTGCCATAAAGAAGCTGGGACACATAAGCTTCAAACAAGTCTCAAAACTTTCCTCAAAAAGACTTGTGAGAGGACTTCCAAATGCTAAATTTGAGCAAGCAAAACTTTGTGACACTTGCATTCTTGGGAAGAAATTCTTATAAGTTATTAAATCAAGTTTCCTCTAACTGTGCTGTACAAACTTCTGCATATGGGTGTTTTTGGACCTACTCAAAACCAAGAGCATTGGAGGTAAAAAATATTGACTGGTAATAGTATATATGATTTTACTAGATTTACTTGAGTTTTCTTTTTTTGCACACAAGAATGATGCATTTCCATATTTTGAAAGTTTTTCAAACAAAGTTCAAAACAAAAAAGGTTATTTCAATTTCCAACATCAAAACAGATCATGGGGGAGATTTGAAAATCAAATTTTTGCATATTTTTGTGATCAAAAATGGTTTTTTTCATCTCCTTAGACTTCTCAACAAATGGAGTAGTTGAAAAAAATCAATCTTCACGAGAAATGGCACGAACTCTCTTGATTGAAAGCAAAACTCCTTCCCATTTTGGGTAAAAACTGTTTCTACTACTTGTTACATCATAATCGTGTTTTTCTAAGATCATCACTTGAGAAAATCCCCTATGAGCTTTATAAAAGCAAGAAACCAAGCATAGCATATTTTCATGTATTTGACTATAAATGTTTTTATCCTCAAAAACTCAAATGATCGTTCGAGAAAGTTTGATGAAAAATCAGATGAAGGAGTGTTTCTTGGATATTTCACTTCAAGCAAGGCATACAAAGTCTTTAACAAGAGCTCAAAAACAGTTGAAAGATTAATGGACACGAGGTTTGAAGATGGCAATGATACTCAAAACTCAAGCGTTGAAATCACCAAATCATTTGAGAGGAATCCATAATCTGAGGACAAAATATCATATGAAGCTATTTAAAACATCAATGATACTCAAGCTGCTACATCATCTGAGAACATAAACCAAGATTCTTTTCCAGAAGATGCACAAAACAGAAGATATAACAAGAGATGAAAACACAAACCAGTCATCCTACAGATCTTATCACTGGAGATATAGAAGATGGAATCAAGATCAAATCCAAACTCAAGAATGCCATAAACACTTTTGCACTTGTATCCAAGTAAAACCCAAAGAAATTAAAGAGACTCTTGCAAAAGAAAGCTAGATTGAAGTAATGCAACAAGAGCTATATCAATTCAAACTCAGTGAAGTTTGGGAACTTGTATCCATACCTAAAGATCATTCAATTATTGGACCAAATGGGTATTCAAAAACAAATTGGATGATAAAGGCAAAGTTATAAGAAAAAAAGGCAAGACTTATGGCAAAGGATTACTCTCAAGAAGAGAGAATTTACTATGATGAAACGTATGCTCTCGTAGGAAGATTGGAATCTATTAGATTACTCCTAGCATTTACCTACTACAACAATTTCAAGCTATGTCAAATAGATGTCAAGGAGCATATTTTTGAATAGCTACATCAAAGAAGAAGTGTACATGGAACAACCACCAGGGTTTGAAGATCCAAAGAGTTCAGATCATATCTACAAACTCAAGAAACCTCTTTATGGACTCAAACAAGCACCACGAGCTCGGTATGAGAGGTTAAGTAATTTGCTTATTGGTAAAGCTTTTGGAAAAGGTAAAGTAGATGCAACTTTGTTTATAAAAAAAGGGGTAAAGATATCTTGCTTATTCAAATATATGTTGATGATATCATATTGGGTTCTTCTAATGAAAAAACTCTGCAAGAATTTCTCTTAGATCATGTAGATTGAGTTTGAAATGAGCATGATGAGAGAGAACACACATTCTTCCTTGGACTTCAAGTGAATTAAATAGACAAAGAACCTTCATACATCAAAAGAAGTACGCGAAGAAAATTATGAAGAAATTTGATTAAGAAAACTGAATCACCAATGTCTTTTTCATCTAAGCTAGACAAGGATGAATATGGCAAACAGGTTGATCAAAAGTTATAGAAAGCATGATTGGTTCTCTATTATATCTTACTGCTTCTAAAACTAAGGAATCACATTTCTCTACAGTAAAGAGGATCATAAAATATATTGGAAGCAATCCTAATATGAGATTATGATATCCAAATGCCTTAGACCTTACTTTACATGGCTACTTAGATGCCTAATATTATAAGTTTCAAATTTCAGAGGAAAAAACACCCTCAAGAATATGTCAACTTTTAGAATCCATGCTAATGTCTTGGTATTCAAAGAAACAAAACACTGTGACACTATCAACTGCAAAATCTGAATATGTCACCTTGGGGAGTTGTTGTGCTCAAATCTTATGAATGAAGTAACAACTGAGAGACTTTAGTGTTGAAGCCTCAACGTAGAAATCAAGTGTGACAATACCAGTACAATTTACCTCACAAAGAATCCAATTCTACACTCTCAAGCTAAGCATATTGAAATTGAACATCATTTCATTCGTGATCATGTGCATAATGGTGATGTTAATATTTAATTTGTTGACTCTAAGCATCAATTAGCTGATATATTCATGAAGCCATAGAAAAGAATTCTTTTGGATATATTAAACAAGAATTGGGTATTACTATTATGCATGTCTGAGTTGTCTTCAAAACAGGTTAAATCTGCTTCTAAGCAAAAGGCAACATCTAACAAAGTTCAAAGTGAAGTCTGAAAAATTACTCAACATCTGAGGACGACATTCACTTCTAAAAGCCAACGCATCATCTGAGGAGATATCTAAGCCAAGAGCGTTATCTGAGAAGATACAAATGCTTAAATGGGTCCCTCTTAACTAAAAGCATCATCTAAGGAGATATGTGAGCTAAAAACATTACCTAAGGAGGTTATCATCAGAAGGATATGAACATCGAGTTTACTCGTTCAAATTTTTAGCGCGTAGATACTTATTTTGGCAATAAGTAAAGTAGGCACAATATATCAATCTCTTTAATATTCTATCAAATATTGTGATTGCTATATTTATTTTGATTAAATTGATTGAATATTACGTTTTCAAAAATAATTTATTATATGTTTTCAAAATATTTTATTTTGAAAATCAAATCTCAAATCTCTTAATTGTCAAAAGTAGTCTTCTATTTTGTTTAAGATAAAAATTGAGCTTTGAACCATTGCTTCTCTTAAAAACCTTTCACAAAGAATTAATTTTTTCTCACTTCGCTCAAAATCTCTTCACTCAAAATACTTTCATTCTTTTTCACAAATCCTCATCTACAACTTTTCTCCCGAAACCCTTGATCTCTCTATGCTCTCTAATCAATCCCAAAATCCTTCAATGGCACCCAAGAATCTTTCAACCATGAAGAAATCCAATACTGGTTCTCGTTACTCGGGGAGATTGGAGGTGCGAGGACCTAGAACTCCAATTGATGCTCCCACTCAATACGATCTCTCTAGTTCCTCAGAAGATGGAGGTGAGGAGCAGAGGGCTAAAGAAATTAGCAGTGCTCCTCAATCAGAACCTATCAGTGCAACCCTGTTAGTGAAGCCCTTAGAGGTTGAGACCCCTCCAATGGTTAAGGCTAGAAAGATGAAGGAATTAGAGGATCGTCTCTCGAAAAGAATGGTAAAGAACTCGCCTAGAATACTACACTCCCTATAGATTCTAGAATCAGGACAACAAAACATACTGTAAATTTGATTAAAGGATTGAGAATGCATGATAGAGATGAAAAATACATCAAAGATTTAGTGCTTAAGAAAGGATTCTTCAATGAAGGACAAATGCAAGAATTTAGTGTGATGCTAATTCAATAGGAAATTAGAGAGGCTAGAGAATTAGCTAATCAAGTTAATGTAAGAGGATCATCTAAGCCCTCTAAAAAAGGGAAAAGCGAAGTTTTGTAAACCTTCAAGGACTAAGGAAGTACAAATTGCTTCGACTTAAGCAAGATTTGAAGGTGATAAGGCTGAAAAGGAAATAAGATCTAAGGTAGTGCTGTTTAGTGATCATCTGAGGGAGGATGATGATGATATGAAATATGCTCACTTTAGAGGTATAGAGATGAAGTTTTTAGTCAAGAAGGGTAAGGCAGACAAGATTTTCAAATCCCGTGAACACCATGAATATTTCAATTCTCGACTAGAACTTCTATGGCAAATATGCCTGTTTTTTTTTTTTGATAACCGAGGTGTCCGCGCGGCCGGGCAAACTTGTGCTCAAACCAGCAAATAGGCCTGTTGATTTCAAGTATTTTGAGAAAAGTGGTTTCAAATCCTTTCTCTATTTTCAAATCTATATTTTAGAAAACTCTTTGCTCTTTGAATACTCCCTATTAGTCCTCAATTGACTACCTATTTTTATTTAAATTTTTCATAACCTAGTAAAGACCACATTTCGTTCTCATTTCTTTGGTTAGGGCCATCATTCTTTGTAGAAATTCTAAGTTCTGAGCTTCTACATTCAATACTATTCCTATCTCAGAAGATGCTAATCTACAGAGAACTCTCTAGTGATACCAAATCTCCTATATCAAATAAGGCTTATCTTGAACATCATCATTTTTCCTCTCAGGGCCATTATTCTGCATAAGGTAGTCATTACTACCTTTGAGCCTAAAAGTTCTCCAAAATAGATGTTCTCTTGATTCGAAAGCCTTAAATTCATTTGGGCAATCCTAAATGAGTAAGCCTTTCTTCTTTTAAGCATCATCATCTTTTTGCATGATGCAAGAACTGTTGGACGAACAAGGGACAACTGCCATATGGGTCCCATTAATAACCAGGATCTTGAGTATATGACAGTAATAGAATATTCATAAGAGAATTTAAATCCTTGTAAATCCCATAATAAGGAAGTACTAGTGAATTGATGTTGTCGCGTTGGTATTACAAATTTCCAGATAAGTCAATGGAGGGAATAGAAAAAGAAATATGGTGTTGATAGATCTTCTTTGGTAAGATGGAAATATGTGAGAGGCGTACTCAGACTAAATCTTCAGCTATATGGCCTTCCAACAATAAATATCTTCGCTACTCTAACAAATTGCAAGTCGCTTCGTCCTAGCAAGACCATGCCTCTAAACCCACTCAAAAGAGGAATGGAATGAAAATGTTGATTCACAAGTCCATTAAGCCTAGACATAAGAGAGAAAAAACTTGCTTAAGTATGACTAATCAGATAGGCTAAAACATCGAGACAGCTCCTTGGCATTGGACAGTGAGATTGTGAAGCAAATTATTTAGACCATTGTGAGAAACAAACTCATTGATTATGAGATGGTAGTCGATAGAGGAGAAAAGGAAAAGGAGAATAATAAAAGAAAAAAGAGAAGAAAGGAAGGGGAGGAAGAAGGAGGTCGTAAACCAGGAAGGCCAAGATTGTCCTAGGTGAGGACAAGAAGTTAGTGACCATCTGAAGTTCCAGAGTCTACTCAGACAACCCATTGTTGGAATCAAATGGAAATACTCAGATGGAGTCTAAGAAGAAGTCAAGCTTATATTTAAATGGAAGTACATTAGATTAAAGAGAAGAGACTTGAGCAAGTCGATATCTCTGAGTTTACTCTGGCAAAATGTAGGCTGAAGAAGACTAGCTCAGAAGGAGATTATAACCCAGAGGGAGAGGAACTGAAAATAGAAGTCAACAAAAAATAGACATGGATGACTGGCACAATGGATAATACCCCAAGCAAGACTGAAGCTTAGATGCCTCAGAGCTTCCTTGCAGGACATCAAAAATCCTATTCCTCTAAGACTTTAGTTAGGACCAAAGGGGAGTTCACTAATGATAGTGTTTAGCATTGAAGAAAAAATGGATAGATCTACAAACTTAGAGTCTACTCCAGGAGAAAGGGGAGAGATATATCTTGTTGAGAAAAATCCTAAGTAGTTTTTGAAGTTAACAAGACAATCCATGATCCCTATATCTGATGTTAATATAATGGAAATCTTGTCTTGTAATTATCCAAAGGTGTAGTGGATATGCGCAGTATTGACTCTGGCAAGATAGACTACAAATATTTCTAAGAGTACTTAGAAAGCGCTTAGGATGGTGTGCAGAAATCTCGATCATTGTGCTAGGGGCCTAGATGATTGAGCAGAGGAAGCTCAAAGCGTTGTATATGTAGCTCAAACTCAGAGGAAGTATTTCACGAGGCAAACAATTATTTATCAGGAGATCTATATTCAAGATGATTAATTGACATATTACATCATCACTGTCACTCCCCCGAACCCTACGGGCTCCCGACATCCTGCCATCCGTCTGCGTCGCCTAGCCCCTGGTCTGCAACGGCCCAGGAAATTCGTCGCGGCCAGACGACCGCTTTGAAACGAAACTCACGCAACCTGGAAGCTATCTCCAACCCATACATGCATACATACGATAATGGGGTAGAATACGAAAATACACAGACAACAAAAATCACCAATACATACATATGGTCAATAAGCGTTAGGGTACAAGATCCTCTAAAGGAAAAACAACATAGGTCCATAATCTCCATCTCTGCTAGACATCTCAACCTAGGGGTCTACTCCTCGTCATGTGTCGCTCCGTCCGACTGCCACGGTAGCTCCTCGGGATCCTCCTCTCTCGTAAGAGAGGAAGGCTCGGTATCCATCGGTCTCGGCAAAATGCCTCACGTCTGTCTCTACCTCCACGGGGAGTCCAAAGTATCGGTGGTATTCATCACTATGGTCGGGGTCTGAAAATTGGCAACCAATGCCAGTGAGTCAAAGACTCAATAAAGCTCACCACTAATCCTAACGTAGGATAAGGTATGCTAGTCGGTTCGGTCCTACCTGGATTTCTAGGGCTAGCTACTACTCTTATCAGGCTCGCTCTCGAACGGCGACATAAGTAATTAACATGGGCGTAGACCAATCTACTAGTAATCGCATATAAGTGGGAAAATAACTCACATGCAGGAATGAACAAAAACAGTAACCGTCTCGGGTTCGATGCTCGTACAAGATGCACAATGACAAGTTACATGCGACCATGAAAGGTCCGGCCCGCGTCTCATACGCTTCGGCTCGTGTTCCCCAACCCGCGTGTGGTACGCCTAGGTTGACACGCTTATCTCTCCAGCTACCCCGTGCCTCGCACATCAGGCGCACCGTGCCTCCACCAGGTACGTTAGGTCCGCATGCTTATCGCTCCACTTCCTATGCGCCTAGCGCCTTATAGGGCCGTTCTCTCCTTATCGCTCCACATGAGAGTGCATGCCATGCTCATGCTCAATTCGATGCAAAGCACATCACATATGCCACAGTGCATAGATCACGCATTTTCAGCCGTCAATCAACATGCGTACATAACATGGCATGTCACAATACTTGATAGTAAAACATGATGTACCAGTCATCTATTCTACAAATTTCTATCTAGCGAACTAAAACTACTACCCTAACGATACACTCCGCTACTAACCCACCACCTTATATTTACCTTTCCTCTCAAGCCCAATTCCTGGCCCATTGATCACTCTTGGCCCACTAGTCTCAATCAGACTCTCAGTTTCATCTCTAATTCATCCCTGGAACCACGTTTGACATCCCTAGCTCAAGATCAACTCATCTTGCTCAAATTCCCAAGTAAGCCTATTGGGCCCATTTATCAAATTTTTGCCCATCCTTGTCATTCTCTCCTTTGTGGTCCATGGCCTCACTTTGGGCTTGCAATCTTTCTTATATCGGTCCATGAGCATCCTCTAAGCCCAAATTACTAAGCCCAAAAATCATGCCAAGAGATTCCACCTTAGGCCCATTAGTGTTAAACTATTCCACATAAGCCCATATTGACTTTCGCCCATAACCATGCTTTGGGACTATAAGATTTCATCTCAAAATTATCATCCACAGCCCACTAAGCCTATGTTACAAGCCCAAGTCATTCTTATATGATCTCTAAACCAGCCATTAAGCCCCATTTAACCCATTAAGCCCAAATCCACCAATTTAGCCCATTAACTCATCTTGTCTCAATTTCCAACTACCCAAGCCCATTTTCTACAGCCCATTCTTGCCATCCACACGCCCAGATTACACCACCAAGCCCAAGAGAATCCATCCTAAGCCACTAGATCCAATTGGCCCTTTAAGCCTAATCATAAAATTAGCCCAATAGCCTTCTAGTCTCTCACATCTACAATCCAAGTCCATTTCTATGGCCCATCTACGTCCTTCACACGCCCACAATCTAACCACCAAGCCCACGGGGATCCATCTTAAGCCCATTAGGTCTAATTAGCCCACTTAAGCCAACCTAGACTACCTAGCCCATTAATCCATCTCACCCCTCATAGCCACGCCCCATCATCTTCCTACAGCCCACATATGCCATTTTCACGCCCACCAACAGGTCACCAAGCCCAAATCAGTCCACATCATCCTCGAACCCAAACTGGCCTAAACCGTTCTATAGCAATTTTCACAATTTCTAGTTGATTCGCGCATTCTAGGAAACCTACCAACCAACTAACATCACATACAATATTCCTAGGCTAAGATTAGTAGAGGGCTTACCGGAATGAGGCTTGAACGCGACGACGGCAAAGACCCACGGTGGCCGAAGGAGCTCACGGCCAAGAGAGAGGAATGCGGCGGTGGGGCTGATTAAGGGCTAAACCGAGGCCAAATCAAGCTAGACAAACAAGAAAATGACATGAATATAAGTTCTCTAGTCCCAAGGTCAGATTATGTCAACGGACACAAAAACAAAAGGCCATGAAAACAGTTTCGAACGACCGTGACGGAAACACACGAACGAAGGACCCAAATGATATCGGATCAGAGTGAAACAAAGTTCTATGAACTCACCTTGGATAGATCTATGACATATCCAAAAATCACGGAGATCCAATGGTGGGGATTTTCCTCGGCGGCCGGTTGAAGTTGGGTGGCTGTAGGGAAGTCTGATCTGGAGAGGGTCACGGTTTTGCTTCATTTCGAGGGGGTTCTGGGCAAGATCTTGGGAAGAGGCTTCCAGATCTTCGAAGCCCTTTGTCTTACGGTCGTGTGGAGAAAACGGGGAGTCATTTGGACTCCGGACGACCCGAACGAGCCGTTTTTCGGGTCCGGTACGCACTGGAATCCGGAATCGCGAGAGGGAGAGAGAGCTTCTGGAGAGGAGAGGAGGAGGAAGGAGGTTTGGCCGAAAATGAGAATGGGATGGGGAGAGAGAGAGAGAAGAGAGATTATAATGGGGAATTATCAAAAATTCAAAATTGGTGATAGTGGAGTAGGTGAGAGTTGGTGTGGGGTTTTTAGATGGATGGACACTTGTAGATTTGATTTGATTGACCTTAAGTGACTTTGAATTGGACTTGATTTGACATGATTGATTGATGGTGACAACTAACGAGACATTCCTCGGATGCGTGCCAAATGCACCAGTCGGTCCCGAGCGCGAACGAACCTCGGACTGAAATTGACACTACACTGACGCCCTCATTTCTAATTAATTCTAATCATTCTAATTTCTAAGGATTGAGCATTGACCGGGGCAGTTCAGTAAAATCCTATCCCACGTCTTGCTTCGCGACGTTCGCTTCGGCTGTCTGCCTGACCTGGCAACGTTTTCAGCGACCTGAATCCAATTCTCCATTGTAACCTTCATAAAAATTCGATTGTCCAAGATTGGAATTCATTTCCGTGCCAAATCATTAAATTACGAACTGTCGAAATCTTAGATCACCGGGTGGCTGTTTAGGAGTTACGCGTATCGACCTATTGGTCCACGTACTTTAAGGTCCTAGATAGCCTTTCCCCTTCGATTAGTCATCTCGAGTTGATCAGGCTCGAGTGAGGCTTAACTAGAGCGTATTAATGAAATATATCCATTCTATTTTATAAATTCCAAAATGGTCGAAAATTCCAGAATGTCCTAATCACAATGGCTAGCAATCAAGTCTAGATTCCTTGCTTGAAGATTTCTCAATCATGAATATCAATCAAGGACATAAATTAAGGGAGACGAGGATAACTCACCTAATAAATTATCATCTATGGAAATCTAGGATCATGAATTGTATGGGCATGGGGGGGAAAAAAAAAAAAAAAAATAGACGAAAAACCCGGGGGGGGGGGGGGAAAGGGTGATTGCAAGAGGGGCAGGCAGGAAGGGCGAGAGGAAGCGAGCGGGGGAAAAGCGGGAGAGAAAGGAGGAAGAGAAAGGAAGGACGGAGAAAAGGGGAGGAACAGAGGAAGAGGGAAGGGGGGGGAAGAGGAGAAAGACGAGGGGGGGGAGAAAAGGGGGGAGAAGGGGAGGGGGGGAAA
>JAGVVM010014520.1:0-19681 GCA_019149425.1 Psidium friedrichsthalianum
AGTGGTCCGGAGAAAGTGAAGAAGTGGGATGACATGGCGAGAAGAAGGAGGAGTTACTACTAAGAGCAGGAATCGCGTGTGGCGTTTGCTGGACATTGGTAGCGCTCTGTTGCGGATCGCATGCCTCGCACATACTGCATTCTCTTGGGATCCATATAGCTCATGGTGAGTATATCAAGCTTCTCGCATCTTGGTAATGAATCGATCCAAGCTCGCTGGTCATGTTAAGTGAAATCTGCATTTGAATTGAGTTTTTTCGTTTCTGATCGCCGACTTAGGATCATTTTGGGAGTTTCTGCATAATTCGTATGTTAAGGGGGGCTTGGCTTTGGGGGCTCTTCTTGGACCAGGAAGAGGTTAGTTGACAATTCCCTTCTCTTTTATTCCCATAATCGTTAAATTCCTGAACAAAAATCGAATGACATGCGATGCCTTTGTAAAGCCTAATAGGTAAGTCAGTCATTGTCCAAGAAGTAGATGGTTTGCAGAGTGAATCATGCAGCTCTAGATTTTAAGGATAAGATCTGTGCAGACTTGCTCTTCGACGGTCTGAAGGCTTTCAAGAAGGGATCTCCGAATATGAACTCACTTGTTGGATTTGATCACTTGCGGCCTTTTTAATCAGTGCGGTGAGGCTTTTGGTAGATAGGTCTTGAAGTTCCCCTGTTTTTCTGGTTTTGTGGCTTTCTTGAAAATTAAATTGCCGAGTTATTTGTCCCGTAGGTCTCCTTCTGAACCCTGAGCTTGACTGGGATGCATCTTTCTTCGATGAGCCGGTGATTTGCTCCTTTTATGACTTCCCGTTGCTTCCTTTCCATGTTTATACCTAGTGTCGCACGGCTTGCGAGAATCTGCTCATATTGGATGCATGTTATGGCCATTCAACTTTTACTGTTTAGTTTGAATGGTTTGGTTATGTCATTTCTAAAAGCCATAGACCTTATTAAGAAATAATCTCAAATCTCGATGAGGATCTTTGCAGCAAGCCTATTTAAGCTGCACTAAGATATACTGTTTCATGCTCACATAAATGACATATTTCTGTACACTAAAGATAATAGATAAATGTCTCACACAAGGCAAAGATAATAGATAAATGTCTCACACAAGGCTATTTATTTTTAGCATGCAGGTCATGCTTCTTGGCTTTGTGCTCCTGGGACGTTCGCTAGAAGAGAAGGCAAGAGTCAGTGCATCTAGTGATATGAATGAACTTCTAGTAAGTCAAAATCTCCCTATATATTTTTTAATTTTAAACAGGTCATGCACTTTGAGATCTCGTGTATGTTAAACTACACTTTAATCTGGGTTGGTACGTGCACGGATTTTCAAAGTGAACATCACAAATTTGATCAGCCCACAAGCATACTTTAACATCACGTTTTATTTTGATCTGTCAATCAAATGTTTATAGAACTGCCAAATTAAACTCTTTGGCTTGTTGTTGTATTGTTGATTTCAACCTTAACTACAATGACAAGAAATTTCCTTATTTAAAGCATAATGGACTAATGCAGTATCCTCAGGCTGAATGTTCCACTTGCTCCTCCTTGTTGATCTTTCCACTATGTTTTGATGCCTCTGTGAAACAAGGAATCTGGCTGGGCAGTTGCAGGCTCATAATAGGGAATTTCCTGATGGACTTATATCAGTTTCGCGTATATGCACAAGAGGCATTTCTGCAGCACCTTTTGATTGGGCATGTCTCGTCTATCCTAGGTTTACACCTAGCGCACACCCTAGCGCCTGTCTATGGGCACAAATATTTAATGCTTCCAGAAGTCAGATAAGCACATTGGGCTGTACTGGTTATCCCATCCTGATTATGTCAACTGTTTCCAGAGTTTTTCTTTTAACCTTGATCATACATCACTGGATCTTTTTATGTCTTGGGTAATTATTTCACAGACTAGTTGTTTAAAGACATATAATCACTTCGAGTAAGTTTTATACATGGTATATACATGGTTAAGCGCTTTGAGCCTTTTGGGAAATATTTCGCCCATCCTGAATACCCTTGAATCCTACTACTCTAAGACTGATTGATCTGGTAATTGCAGTCATTGATATCTACTCAGTCTCGACTGGTCATTACTTCCTCGAAAGTGATCTGTCTGCTGATAGTGTACTTTGCCCTGACGCATTCATTGAGGTTCAACAGATGATATTCGAGCTGGTGATTCTGTGCTGGTATTGGCTGGGAGGACCATTCCTGTGGATGTGAGTGTCTATAACCTCATGACGTTAAGATTTTACACTAATATGCCACATGGGCAAAGTACTGATACAATAGTATTTTCCTTAGTATGAGAGTAATTTATCCTGGCAAATATTTTGATTCAACTTATTCATCCTGCTTCTGTTGAATAACCTTTGCTGTAGTCATCTAGTACATCGGATTTTCAATTTTTCTTTGAAGTATCTTCCACAAATGTTCAATTGTTATGAAGGACTCTGGTTGTAGTGGCCCTTTAAATTGCTTTGCTGTCCAGTTTGATTTTTTAGTATGGTGCTACAGTACTCGTGTAATGTACTTATATATTGAACCCAGCAAACCAGTGATCCGCACACAGTCGTGTTACACTTTTAGGCAGGGATTTTTTGTAGCATATCTCATACTGCATTTCTTAGCTCAAGTCCGTGCTTGCTTTACAGGGGAAAGTTCTTGCTGGAAGAAGTGTTGTTGATGAATCCATGCTTACTGGGAATCACTTCCTGTTTTCAAGAAAAAGATCTCAAGGTTTCAGCAGGAACAATAACTGGGTAAAGTTTTGCTTTCATGGCTTATTCCTCATTTTAACTCTACAACAAGAAACTTGATTTGCACTTATAAGTACCTGAGACAAACCGTCTACCTTTGTGCTTCACTAACAATGGAATTACGCAGTGATATTTCAGGCAATTCTTTTGTATTGAGCTTCTTCAGAGGACTTGCCATTTATGGTTGGCCTTTAATGTTCTTATGATGGACATTTTTTCTGTACTTATTTTCAGGATGGTCCTTTAAGAATTGAAGCCACTACAACTGGTTCCAACTCAATGATATCCAAGATATTTCACATGGTTAGTAAAATATTTGTAAAAGACTCTTTGTCGATGCTAGGATATTCTGACATTTAACTTTACCTTAAATCTGGATTTCGACCCTCCTTTATCCTTGTATGCATGTGTGGCTGTGACATGGGTGACGCCAGCTTTACTTTTCGACCGTGGGCATTAGCATATTATCAGCACAGCTTTAGTGGAAGTAATAAAATTGGCATCATACAAGCGTGGATTTTTCCCTTATATAGTTGTCCAGGATCTTTAAAAGTAGGTGAAAAAAAAGTAGAGTTTCAATTAAAAGGGAGAGAACAGATGGAGTTACAAACGAAGATGCACGATGACTAGTAATGCAAGGTAGATAGATTGAAACAGGAGCAGGAAAAGGTCTAGATTAAAGAAACTGAGGGGATGTGATATATGCCATATGAATGAAGTGATAGAAGCAGTTAGGAAAATGAGTTCATCAGATTTCATGTGTCAATTAAGCTACATAATAATGCCTAAAATTGCTGTTGTGATCTTTTTTGCATCCATTGAAGGCGACAGATGAACCTTGTTTATATTTCACTTTGGTGCTCTGCCACGCTCTTCTCATTCTGTTCCCCTTTTTCCCCCTTTTTGACTGTCATAGTTTTCTTTTTGGGGTCAACGTCTTTTCTACAAAATATTATGTCAGGGTCACAATTCACCCCACATCTTTAATCATGGAGCTAAAAACAGACGTCAGAATTCAACGGTTATGGCTTTTGACAATGTGTTACAAAAATTTCTAAAATGAAGTTAGAAGGAATTGTGAAAAAGCAAGGACGATCTGATAATTTTGTCGATCACGCTATAAAGATAAATAAATTTAAGCTATATCATGTGCAATGTTTTGGGAATATTTTAAGCTTACACTACCAGGTATACAGACAGAGAGACAATAATGCACTAAAGGTGTTGCTTTCAAGCTTTTAGGTTGAGGATGCTCAAGCTCGGGAAGCACCCATACAAAGAGTTGCAGATGCAATAGCTGGACCATTTGTGTACAGTATAATGACCCTATCAGCAGCAACATTTACTTTCTGGTATGTTCGCTTATTAAAAGTTTTCCATCACCTGACATGCTACACACATTGTGAGGACTGTTATTTGGGATTCTGGCCTATATATCTCTCCTGAATATGGGTCATGATATAATGCATCGAATTCCATCTTAAGTTTTCTGAGTGAAATGCGCTGTGACTAGTATTGTCTATCCTTTGTAAAGAGAGCTAATCAATAACCTATATATGTGTTTACCTTCTTTTTAAGGTACTACATCGGGGCACACATTTTTTCCAATGTCTTGCTTAATGATATTGCTGGTCCATATGGAGATCCCTTGCTCTTAAGTTTGAAGCTTTCTGTGGATGTCCTGGTGAGCGATAGTCTATAAAAACCATATGTCACATTCTATTTTCGGTGGAGTTCAAATTGTGTTTATTTGAACAAATTTAATATTATCACAATCCATGTTCGGAGGCAAGATAATAGATCTACCATGGGTAAGATTTTCATGAGTTTCTTCTTCCAGGGTTGTGATGATCTGCTTCGTCCTCAATACCAGAACTTAGCCAGCTAAACGTGATAAGAATAACAAGTGCTGTGTAGTGCATGAAAATTGGCAGTCTCTGTGTGATGCAGCTCACAGAACTCCTAGTGCTTAATCCATCCTCTTAGTTGGATTAATACACACCAATGAAGAATGCAAACCTTTACACTTAAGTTTCTTCCATCAATATTCCCGTGCTCTGAAATTCTTTTCTTTTGCGTGTTTTTCCAGGTGGTCTCCTGCCCTTGTGCATTGGGGCTTGCAACGCCAACCGCAATTCTGGTTGGCACGTCTCTTGGTAATCATTTTACTTTTGTGATTGATTGCATAAATGAAAGAGTCATACACTCACAAGAAAGTAAATGGCGTGATGCTTTCTTTTTCACTTTACTTTTTTTTCTAGAAGGTCACCCTTTGGATGTTTGGGTAGGATCTGGTATAGTTGATGATATATTTGAAGGTGCTGTACATAATGCCACTCTCTTCTGGTCTTTATCACTGAACAGTTGGGGTTTTTACAAGCATCCCCTTCGGAAGTGTGCTTTTTTAAGAGCTTGTCATAGGTCTTTTTAAGAGCTTATCACAAGTCTTCATATTGCGGTACAATTTACACAATTCGTTTCAAAAGTTTAAACTTCTGTGTATTGTGGGGAGAGATCTGTTCCTTATGGAAACTGAATGAATAAGACGTATTCGACTTGGGTTGATCTTGTCTTCTCTATTAGATCTTTCTACATATGCAGGTTTATTTTCACCAAAAAGGAAAAGCAAGGTTTACAATGGGTTTCCCAATGGTGGATAGACATTAACTTTTGGTAAATCTAATTTCCCTTTGTCATGCTGAAAAATGAGCAGGAGCCAGAAAGGGGCTACTTGTTAGAGGAGGAGATGTATTAGAACGCTTAGCTGGTGTTGATTATGTTGCTTTCGACAAGGTATCCCTGATCTGCAGTATCTTATCTCGTTTAACGTAGCATTCTGCTTTTAAGTTCAAATAAATGTGACGAAATTGCAGAGACTTATTTTGTTATTATTAACCATCAGACAGGAACACTTACTGAGGGAAAAACCAGCTGTTTCTTTGCGGTGGTCTCGACATCTTATAGTGAGTCAGAACTTCTTCAGATGGCTTACGCAGTAGAGAGAACAGCGTTGCATCCCGTTGCAAAAGCTATTGTGAGCAAAGCAGAAGCAATGAATCTGTCCTTGCCAGTTACTAGAGGACAACTCTCAGAACCTGGCTATGGGACATTAGCAGAAGTAGAGGGGCATCTGGTGGCAGTGGTTCATTAGACTGGGTTCATGAACGATCCCATAGACGATCAGACCTATCTGAACTTTTGAACCTCGAAAAGTCTGTGATGCATGAATTATCTAAACGGGAGTTGCTGTCAAACGATTCGCAAACAGTGGTTTATGTTGGACGAGAAGGGAAGGCATAATCGGTGCAATTGCCATATCAGACAGTCTGCGCCAGGATGCCAATTCTACAGTAACCAGGTTAGTTTCTGTCTGTCTGAGATGTTACTCATGGTAGCAATTGCACACGCAAAAAGGAAAGTCCCCGCATTTGCCATTTGGAAATTAAGATTTAAACTGAAGTTGGCTGGTCTCATTCCTCTAGTGTAGCTCACTTAGACACATTACCCGGTGCTCCATTGCTGTGCCTCGGCAGCAGATCAAAAGAAATTATCATTCAATATGCCCACTCTTAGTTTTTTTCCCCTTTTCCCTCTTTTTTTCCCTCATTCTATGTTAGTTCTTTATGTCAGGAATTTTTTTCAAAAAACCACCAAAACTTAAGCAAGTAATTATAGTGTAACACGATGCTCATCTATTGGACCTATCTTTCTGTAGAAAACATGAACTCGTCTTGTAGAAATGATGGCATGAAACAGCTAAGAATAACTCTACTTTCCACCATTCTATTTTGCATTAAAAGTCCATAATCTGATTTCTCTTGCTTTTACTGTTCTCGGTAGGCTCCAAGCAAAGGGAATCAAGACCATCCTCTTGTCAGGAGATAGGGAAGAGGCAGTTGCAAATATAGCGCAGACAGTTGGAATAGGACGTGAAAATATCAATGCTTCCTTGACTCCCCAACAGAAATCTGATGTCATATTGGCTCTTCAAGCTGCAGGACACCGTGTTGCAATGGTACGTTTTTCCATTCAATTTGGATGATCTGGTGAAGTTAGTCTTAAAGTATTGCCACTCATTTAATCTAACTGTCGCAACCTGGGTGTTTGGCATTTGTGTGACCTTGAACATACCTGTGATAACTCCACCCAAAGCATTTAAGTTCACCAATCTGATCAACAAGAGCATGCGAGATCAGTTTCAATATGGTTAGCAGATGGGCAAGGAGTGGTTTAGGGTGGAAGCACAACCATCTCTGGGCAGTTTCATGTGATCTGTCATTTTAAATACACATGTATGTTCCACTTTGGTGATGAAAATGATTCTGTCACGTGCATTGCTTGTCTTTAGCAGGGAACTTGATTACTAGGAAGTCAACGGTACCTGACATGCTTGTTCTTTGCAGGTTGGAGATGGCATAAATGATGCACCCTCTTTGGCTCGTGCTGATGTTGGGATTGCTTTGCCAATTGAGGCACAGGAAACTGCTGCTTCTGACGCAGCATCCATTATACTGCTCCATAGTAAACTTTCGCAGGTACGTGGTACCTGGTCAAGTATTGTTCACAGTGTTGATTGATTGATTGATTCATCGAGCTGTATCTAATGTTTTCCCCTGTTTCTTTAATCTGCCTTATTTCATCCGGGCCAGGTTGTCGAGGCACTGGATCTTGCACAGGCAACGATGGGTAAAGTGTATCAAAATTTATCATGGGCGGTAGCGTACAATGTCGTGGCTGTTCCCATTGCTGCAGGAGTCCTCCTTCCCCAGTTTGATATTGCCATGACACCCTCTCTGTCAGGTACCTTCATGTAACATCCATGGAGCCGTAATTCGAAAGAAAACACTCTCGCACCGACTGACCTCTCACATGTGTGGGTTCCATTGCACAAGGGCGTGAAATTGTTTTTCCAGTGACCCTCTGCAACTCTAATCGTTCATTCACAGGTGGACTGATGGCTTTGAGCTCAATTTTTGTGGTGACCAACTCGTTACTTCTACGACTCCACGGATCGCGAGGGAACAGAGAGGAGTAACCATTTCCTAGTAAGATATGGCCTCATGGATATATGCACTTCAGAGCAAAAACTAGGATAACAAAAATGAGGAGAGAAACCCTTCACTGTATCTTCGGCTACCCCCGGGTTAGTCTGTTAGTTTTTTTCCTCCTCCAAATCCTTTCATCTGGGGATTTTTGTATTCTATAAACTGATCATAGAGTTAAGAAGATTCGCCACAGTCCAGTGTGAGGACAGGGATGTTCCTGTGCGGTGGACCAGTGGGAGAAGCTCTCGACAGGTGAAGCATGTGTAAAAGGAACATACTTTTCTCAGGGGACTCTTAGACATGGCATGATCGTAGCATCTTCCTTGGTAATACGCTACCTTGGATACACAGATCTTCCTCTCGCTCTCTCTCTTCCATAAAAAAGAAAAAAAAAAGGTGAAAAATTGTCCATAAAGTTCTCGAAACCCATTATACAGCGGCCAATTCGACCATAAATCTTTCAATTATGCCGATTTAGTTTTTTTTGACCGATTTGGCAAGAACATCCACAAAGCTCACTGGTAAATACAAGACCGATCATCTCTTACTCAGCCACCGTCTGCCTCCGGCCTCCATCAATCTGCCTTGCGCACCATTGTCATAAGCTTTTACTAAACAGCTCCGGTCACGGAACAACTCCTCAATTTTCATTGCTGCCCATTCGCCATTCATAGCCGCAGACCAGAGAAATGTAAGATAGATGATCGACACATCAAGGAGCATGGATGCTCTCGAGAATAGGCTTGATTCCATACCATTTCTCACGGGTAATCAACAAAGAAAAAATATATAATAAACCAAAGCAACAGGCGCAGCAACAACCGATGAGAGGAAAAAAAAATGAGACGTTGAGATTTCCATTACAACCACGACGAAATACAAATGGAATCGAGTCTCTGTATTAACAAAATGATTACTCTACGCTGAGACATCCTTAGGCTATGTGAAAATATGAATAGCTATGTCTAACAAACATTTTGAGGGCACGGTTTGCGTGCCCCGAAGGGATTGAATCTGGCCATGACATTGAAGCTGTGTTTTCGTCTAAAATCAATGTGAGAACCGCAAAGCCGTCACAAATCATCAATTACAGCCTAGAAAATTAGTGATCTTCACATGAATCACGTTCACGCTTCTTTCCAAAACAGGGCATCGAAATTTTTTTCAAAGGCTCCTAATTTTCCCCTGTATGGCCTTTGGACAAGATGAGCGATTTTCGTTGGCTCACCTGTACATCTGTTTTACAAGCTCCCTTCAGCAGTCTGTTAACTGCTTACTTCCAATTAGAGGAAGGAAAAGAGAGACGTTGAAGCAAAGGTGGCAACCTCTGTTTCTGTGCCAACCTATTGTAGCCCTTGCAGAGAACCCACGTTTCTCCTTATCAAATGCGTCCGAGTGGTTCCGTTGACTCCTGTTGTGAAATAAATGTAAGTGGGACAAGCGAGTCGAGTAGGAAAATCATAACCTATCGTTTGAACTTGCGAATTCCTTCTTTTTATATCTGATTTTTAATCATTTTATTTTGGAAAACTTAAAAAAAAAAAAAAAAGCTTCACATATTCTCATCTTTTCAAATAAGCATCTGAACTAGAATTTATCTCAAATAAAGGTCCAAAATACCATCGTTGTCTTAAAGAAGGGTCTGAAGTGGCTATGGTTATTTCAAATAAAGGCCTGACCTCGTCGGCAGGCTGATCAACCAAATTTATTGACCGATCAAGGGCCTTTGTATCCAAATATAAATTTAATCTAATTTTTTGTTAAATTAAATTTAAAAAAATCCAAAAAAAGAAAAAACACAGGCGAGATGTGGTAGAGGGTCGGTGACCCCGTCAACCAAAGGCGAGGAGTAGGGAGAGGGTCATGACCCTCTCCCAAATCTAGGCAAGAGTCGTAGCTCTCTCCTGACTCAAGTGATGGCCCTCATCTCTAGTTGGTAGGGTCACCAACCCTTGCCGAGGTGCCGACAACCTCAACGGCTATAGCCGCCACCCCCTTTGATGGTGGGGCAAAGGCCACAAGCGAGAGGTCAGTCCTCTGGATTGTGTTTTTTTTTTTTTCAAATCTCTTAAAAATAGAAAAATAAAAAATAAAATAGTAAATGACCAAAATACCCCTAACTAAAGTGACCCATGCCCTTTTTTGATATTAATATAGCTATTTCAGACCGTTGTTTGAAATAATATGCACCCCATGCCTTTTTTTAACACATTGAGAGTAGTTCGAGTCCTTTTTTAAAATAAGATTCACTTTAAACCTTTATTTGAGAGAATGAGGGCATTTGAAGCTCTTATTTGAAATTTTTCCTTTTATTTTTAAAATAATATTTAAAACCAATTAAAATTCATAAAATTCAAAAATCAACCTTTGAATCCTTGTTACAAAAACAATTTTGACCAAAAAAATATATTTTTTGGATATTTTCAAAATTTATTTTCATCTAAAAATAATCAAAAATTGATAAAAAAAAAATACCAAAAATGGTCAGAAAATCTAAAAAATTATCAATAATTTTCTTTAAATTTCAATTTCATTTTAGCCACTTTAGTTTTGTAAAAATTTGATTAGGATCATAATTTTTTCCAAATGACGGGAATTTGTGCACTAATAATAAAAAAAAACAAATTGAACCCCTCCTGGTCATTTTCTTACTTTGAAGTCAATTATGATATTTGATTTGGGGACATTAATTTCACTTTGATCGAATCAATTTCATATTTATCGTAATTGAATTTAACCTAATTCTAAGAAATTTTGGACCTAATTTGACAAAGAAGACGGCGATCTGATCCCTCGCAATCTATCGGCTCTCGCTCGTCGACGGCTTCGGAGTTCCCTCTCACTCGAGCTCTCCCTTGTAACAGAGCTGGTTTTGCTGTTTATACTCTTGTGGGTTTTCCGAATGAAGAACCAGACTCAATTTCTTTCTTTCCAAGACCAGATCTGCTCTCTTGCTTTTGTTTTTCTCCTGGAACGGGCTCTCCTCGGTTTTGCTCTCTATCCGTGTGAGCTCCCTTTGAGAGACCTCTCGGTGTTTTCCCTCCTCTGGTGTACGAGTTCTCTCAGTCGAGCCCTTCCTTTCCAGTTGAACAGAGCTCACCGAGAGCTCTCTCCGTTCAGACCCCCCTCTATTTTGTTCCCCCTTCTCTCCCTCCTCTCTCTTTCTTCTAAGAAGTTCCCAGAACCGAGGACCTCCGTTTGCTTCGTTCTTTTCCTCATTTTACATTTTTTTTTTTTTCCAAAATTTTCCTTTTAATTAAATTTTTAAAAATTAAAAAACGGCTAAAACAGAAAAAAAAAAAAAAAAGGGAGAGAAGAAACCGCCTTTGGCTGCAGCCCTAGCGTCGGTGGAGCGATGGGGAGCGTTGGCGAGGTCGCCGGTGGGGCAACAGTGATGGTGTGTTGGCCCTCACCAGAGCATGGAGAGGGCCATACCGGTGTTGGGGCTATGGTCCCCTCTCGCCTATGTTTTCTTCTTTTTCATTTTCAATTTTACTTTTTTAACTTTGAAAAACTCGAAAAAGGAAAACAAATAATAAAAAATGTAAAATGACCAAAATGTACCTATTAACCGGTGAATCATGTCCTTTTTTTTTAGACTAATGAAGTCACTTCAGGTTCTTATTTGAGATAGTGAGAGCACTTCGGGCCTTTATTAGAAATAAGATCAACTTCAGATTCTTATTTGAGAAAATGAAAGTACTTCGAGTCCTTTTTTGAAATTTTTCCTTAGGTTTATTTATGGTTTCAATTGTACTCCTGCGATTCATCTAACAATTTGGATTTTTAAATGGGATTTTTTCTATGGTATTATTAAGGTCCACACACTATTATCGTGTGTTTTACATGAAACACTTATTGATTGGGAGATCATGTGATCAGAAATAACTGATAGTATTGTTAGGGTATCAGACTAGTAGTTTTCTTTTCAAATTAGGTCCAAAAATTTCTTAGAATTAGGTTAAATTCAATTACGATAAATATGAAATTGATTCGATCAAAGTGAAATTAATGTCCCCAAATCAAATATCATAATTGACTTCAAAGTAAGAAAATGACCAGGAGGGGTTCAATTTGTTTTTTTTTATTATTAGTGCACAAATTCCCGTCATTTGGAAAAAATTATGATCCTAATCAAATTTTTACAAAACTAAAGTGGCTAAAATGAAATTGAAATTTAAAGAAAATTATTGATAATTTTTTAGATTTTCTGACCATTTTTGGTATTTTTTTTTTTATCAATTTTTGATTATTTTTAGATGAAAATAAATTTTGAAAATATCCAAAAAATATATTTTTTTGGTCAAAATTGTTTTTGTAACAAGGATTCAAAGGTTGATTTTTGAATTTTATGAATTTTAATTGGTTTTAAATATTATTTTAAAAATAAAAGGAAAAATTTCAAATAAGAGCTTCAAATGCCCTCATTCTCTCAAATAAAGGTTTAAAGTGAATCTTATTTTAAAAAAGGACTCGAACTACTCTCAATGTGTTAAAAAAAGGCATGGGGTGCATATTATTTCAAACAACGGTCTGAAATAGCTATATTAATATCAAAAAAGGGCATGGGTCACTTTAGTTAGGGGTATTTTGGTCATTTACTATTTTATTTTTTATTTTTCTATTTTTAAGAGATTTGAAAAAAAAAAACACAATCCAGAGGACTGACCTCTCGCTTGTGGCCTTTGCCCCACCATCAAAGGGGGTGGCGGCTATAGCCGTTGAGGTTGTCGGCACCTCGGCAAGGGTTGGTGACCCTACCAACTAGAGATGAGGGCCATCACTTGAGTCAGGAGAGAGCTACGACTCTTGCCTAGATTTGGGAGAGGGTCATGACCCTCTCCCTACTCCTCGCCTTTGGTTGACGGGGTCACCGACCCTCTACCACATCTCGCCTGTGTTTTTTCTTTTTTTGGATTTTTTTAAATTTAATTTAACAAAAAATTAGATTAAATTTATATTTGGATACAAAGGCCCTTGATCGGTCAATAAATTTGGTTGATCAGCCTGCCGACGAGGTCAGGCCTTTATTTGAAATAACCATAGCCACTTCAGACCCTTCTTTAAGACAACGATGGTATTTTGGACCTTTATTTGAGATAAATTCTAGTTCAGATGCTTATTTGAAAAGATGAGAATATGTGAAGCTTTTTTTTTTTTTTTAAGTTTTCCAAAATAAAATGATTAAAAATCAGATATAAAAAGAAGGAATTCGCAAGTTCAAACGATAGGTTATGATTTTCCTACTCGACTCGCTTGTCCCACTTACATTTATTTCACAACAGGAGTCAACGGAACCACTCGGACGCATTTGATAAGGAGAAACGTGGGTTCTCTGCCAAGGGCTACAATAGGTTGGCACAGAAACAGAGGTTGCCACCTTTGCTTCAACGTCTCTCTTTTCCTTCCTCTAATTGGAAGTAAGCAGTTAACAGACTGCTGAAGGGAGCTTGTAAAACAGATGTACAGGTGAGCCAACGAAAATCGCTCATCTTGTCCAAAGGCCATACAGGGGAAAATTAGGAGCCTTTGAAAAAAATTTCGATGCCCTGTTTTGGAAAGAAGCGTGAACGTGATTCATGTGAAGATCACTAATTTTCTAGGCTGTAATTTGATGATTTGTGACGGCTTTGCGGTTCTCACATTGATTTTAGACGAAAACACAGCTTCAATGTCATGGCCAGATTCAATCCCTTCGGGGCACGCAAACCGTGCCCTCAAAATGTTTGTTAGACATAGCTATTCATATTTTCACATAGCCTAAGGATGTCTCAGCGTAGAGTAATCATTTTGTTAATACAGAGACTCGATTCCATTTGTATTTCGTCGTGGTTGTAATGGAAATCTCAACGTCTCATTTTTTTTTCCTCTCATCGGTTGTTGCTGCGCCTGTTGCTTTGGTTATATTATATATTTTTTTCTTTGTTGATTACCCGTGAGAAATGGTATGGAATCAAGCCTATTCTCGAGAGCATCCATGCTCCTTGATGTGTCGATCATCTATCTTACATTTCTCTGGTCTGCGGCTATGAATGGCGAATGGGCAGCAATGAAAATTGAGGAGTTGTTCCGTGACCGGAGCTGTTTAGTAAAAGCTTATGACAATGGTGCGCAAGGCAGATTGATGGAGGCCGGAGGCAGACGGTGGCTGAGTAAGAGATGATCGGTCTTGTATTTACCAGTGAGCTTTGTGGATGTTCTTGCCAAATCGGTCAAAAAAAACTAAATCGGCATAATTGAAAGATTTATGGTCGAATTGGCCGCTGTATAATGGGTTTCGAGAACTTTATGGACAATTTTTCACCTTTTTTTTTCTTTTTTATGGAAGAGAGAGAGCGAGAGGAAGATCTGTGTATCCAAGGTAGCGTATTACCAAGGAAGATGCTACGATCATGCCATGTCTAAGAGTCCCCTGAGAAAAGTATGTTCCTTTTTACACATGCTTCACCTGTCGAGAGCTTCTCCCACTGGTCCACCGCACAGGAACATCCCTGTCCTCACACTGGACTGTGGCGAATCTTCTTAACTCTATGATCAGTTTATAGAATACAAAAATCCCCAGATGAAAGGATTTGGAGGAGGAAAAAACTAACAGACTAAACCCGGGGTAGCCGAAGATACAGTGAAGGGTTTCTCTCCTCATTTTTGTTATCCTAGTTTTTGCTCTGAAGTGCATATATCCATGAGGCCATATCTTACTAGGAAATGGTTACTCCTCTCTGTTCCCTCGCGATCCGTGGAGTCGTAGAAGTAACGAGTTGGTCACCACAAAAATTGAGCTCAAAGCCATCAGTCCACCTGTTGAATGAACGATTAGAGTTGCAGAGGGTCACTGGAAAACAATTTCACGCCCTTGTGCAATGGAACCCACACATGTGAGAGGTCAGTCGGTGCGAGAGTGTTTTCTTTCGAATTACGGCTCCATGGATGTTACATGAAGGTACCTGACAGAGAGGGTGTCATGGCAATATCAAACTGGGGAAGGAGGACTCCTGCAGCAATGGGAACAGCCACGACATTGTACGCTACCGCCCATGATAAATTTTGATACACTTTACCCATCGTTGCCTGTGCAAGATCCAGTGCCTCGACAACCTGGCCCGGATGAAATAAGGCAGATTAAAGAAACAGGGGAAAACATTAGATACAGCTCGATGAATCAATCAATCAATCAACACTGTGAACAATACTTGACCAGGTACCACGTACCTGCGAAAGTTTACTATGGAGCAGTATAATGGATGCTGCGTCAGAAGCAGCAGTTTCCTGTGCCTCAATTGGCAAAGCAATCCCAACATCAGCACGAGCCAAAGAGGGTGCATCATTTATGCCATCTCCAACCTGCAAAGAACAAGCATGTCAGGTACCGTTGACTTCCTAGTAATCAAGTTCCCTGCTAAAGACAAGCAATGCACGTGACAGAATCATTTTCATCACCAAAGTGGAACATACATGTGTATTTAAAATGACAGATCACATGAAACTGCCCAGAGATGGTTGTGCTTCCACCCTAAACCACTCCTTGCCCATCTGCTAACCATATTGAAACTGATCTCGCATGCTCTTGTTGATCAGATTGGTGAACTTAAATGCTTTGGGTGGAGTTATCACAGGTATGTTCAAGGTCACACAAATGCCAAACACCCAGGTTGCGACAGTTAGATTAAATGAGTGGCAATACTTTAAGACTAACTTCACCAGATCATCCAAATTGAATGGAAAAACGTACCATTGCAACACGGTGTCCTGCAGCTTGAAGAGCCAATATGACATCAGATTTCTGTTGGGGAGTCAAGGAAGCATTGATATTTTCACGTCCTATTCCAACTGTCTGCGCTATATTTGCAACTGCCTCTTCCCTATCTCCTGACAAGAGGATGGTCTTGATTCCCTTTGCTTGGAGCCTACCGAGAACAGTAAAAGCAAGAAGAAATCAGATTATGGACTTTTAATGCAAAAATAGAATGGTGGAAAGTAGAGTTATTCTTAGCTGTTTCATGCCATCATTTCTACAAGACGAGTTCATGTTTTCTACAGAAAGATAGGTCCAATAGATGAGCATCGTGTTACACTATAATTACTTGCTTAAGTTTTGTGTGGTTTTTTGAAAAAAATTCCTGACATAAAGAACTAACATAGAATGAGGGAAAAAAAGAGGGAAAAGGGGGAAAAAACTAAGAGTGGGCATATTGAATGATAATTTCTTTGATCTGCTGCCGGAGGCACAGCAATGGAGCACCGGGTAATGTGTCTAAGCGAGCTACACTAGAGGAATGAGACCAGCCAACTTCAGTTTAAATCTTAATTTCCAAATGGCAAATGCGGGGACTTTCCTTTTTGCGTGTGCAATTGCTACCATGAGTACATCTCAGACAGACAGAAACTAACCTGGTTACTGTAGAATTGGCATCCTGGCGCAGACTGTCTGATATGGCAATTGCACCGATTATGCCTTCCCTTCTCGTCCAACATAAACCACTGTTTGCGAATCGTTTGACAGCAACTCCCGTTTAGATAATTCATGCATCACAGACTTTTCGAGGTTCAAAAGTTCAGATAGGTCTGTCTTCTATGGGATCGTTCATGAACCCAGTCTAATGAACCACTGCCACCAGATGCCCCTCTACTTCTGCTAATGTCCCATAGCCGGTTCTGAGAGTTGTCCTCTAGTAACTGGCAAGGACAGATTCATTGCTTCTGCTTTGCTCACAATAGCTTTTGCAACGGATGCAACGCTGTTCTCTCTACTGCGTAAGCCATCTGAAGAAGTTCTGACTCACTATAAGATGTCGAGACCACCGCAGAAACAGCTGGTTTTCCCTCAGTAAGTGTTCCTGTCTGATGGTTAATAATAACAAAATAAGTCTCTGCAATTTCGTCACATTTATTTGAACTTAAAAGCAGAATGCTACGTTAAACGAGATAAGATACTGCAGATCAGGGATACCTTGTCGAAAGCAACATAATCAACACCAGCTAAGCGTTCTAATACATCTCCTCCTCTAACAAGTAGCCCCTTTCTGGCTCCTGCTCATTTTTCAGCATGACAAAGGGAAATTAGATTTACCAAAAGTTAATGTCTATCCACCATTGGGAAACCCATTGTAAACCTTGCTTTTCCTTTTGGTGAAAAAAACCTGCATATGTAGAAAGATCTAATAGAGAAGACAAGATCAACCCAAGTCGAATACGTCTTATTCATTCAGTTTCCCATAAGGAACAGATCTCTCCCCACAATACACAGAAGTTTAAACTTTTGAAACGAATTGTGTAAATTGTACCGCAATATGAAGACTTGTGATAAGCTCTTAAAAAGACCTATGACAAGCTCTTAAAAAAGCACACTTCCGAAGGGGATGCTTGTAAAAACCCCAACTGTTCAGTGATAAAGACCAGAAGAGAGTGGCATTATGTACAGCACCTTCAAATATATCATCAACTATACCAGATCCTACCCAAAATCCAAAGGGTGACCTTCTAGAAATAAAAGTAAAGTGAAAAAGAAAGCATCACGCCATTTACTTTCTTGTGAGTGTATGACTCTTTCATTTATGCAATCAATCACAAAAGTAAAATGATTACCAAGAGACGTGCCAACCAGAATTGCGGTTGGCGTTGCAAGCCCCAATGCACAAGGGCAGGAGACCACCTGGAAAAACACGCAAAAGAAAAGATTTCAGAGCACGGGAATATTGATGGAAGAAACTTAAGTGTAAAGGTTTGCATTCTTCATTGGTGTGTATTAATCCAACTAAGAGGATGGATTAAGCACTAGGAGTTCTGTGAGCTGCATCACACAGAGACTGCCAATTTTCATGCACTACACAGCACTTGTTATTCTTATCACGTTTAGCTGGCTAAGTTCTGGTATTGAGGAACGAAGCAGATCATCACAACCCTGGAAGAAGAAACTCATGAAAATCTTACCCATGGTAGATCTATTATCTTGCCTCCGAACATGGATTGTGATAATATTAAATTTGTTCAAATAAACACAATTTGAACTCCACCGAAAATAGAATGTGACATATGGTTTTTATAGACTATCGCTCACCAGGACATCCACAGAAAGCTTCAAACTTAAGAGCAAGGGATCTCCATATGGACCAGCAATATCATTAAGCAAGACATTGGGAAAAATGTGTGCCCCGATGTAGTACCTTAAAAAGAAGGTAAACACATTATATAGGTTATTGATTAGCTCCTCTTTACAAAGGATAGACAATACTAGTCACAGCGCATTTCACTCAGAAAACTTAAGATGGAATTCGATGCATTATATCATGACCCATATTCAGGAGAGATATATAGGCCAGAATCCCCATAACAGTCCTCACAATGTGTGTAGCATGTCAGGTGATGGAAAACTTTTAATAAGCGAACATACCAGAAAGTAAATGTTGCTGCTGATAGGGTCATTATACTGTACACAAATGGTCCAGCTATTGCATCTGCAACTCTTTGTATGGGTGCTTCCCGAGCTTGAGCATCCTCAACCTAAAAGCTTGAAAGCAACACCTTTAGTGCATTATTGTCTCTCTGTCTGTATACCTGGTAGTGTAAGCTTAAAATATTCCCAAAACATTGCACATGATATAGCTTAAATTATTTATCTTTATAGCGTGATTGACAAAATTATCAGATCGTCCTTGCTTTTTCACCAATTCCTTCTAACTTCATTTTAGAAATTTTTTGTAACACATTGTCAAAAGCCATAACCGTTGAATTCTGACGTCTGTTTTTAGCTCCATGATTAAAGATGGGGTGAATTGTGACCCTGACATAATATTTTGTAGAAAGACGTTGACCCCAAAAGAAAACTATTGACAGTCAAAAGGGGGAAAAAGGGGAACAGAATGAGAAGAGCGTGGCAGAGCACCAAAGTGAAATATAAACAAGGTTCATCTGTCGCCTTCAATGGATGCAAAAAGATCACAACAGCAATTTGAGGCATTATTATGTAGCTTAATTGACACATGAAATCTGATGAACTCATTTTCCTAACTGCTTCTATCACTTGATTCATATGGCATATATCACATCCCCTCAGTTTCTTTAATCTAGACCTTTTCCTGCTCCTGTTTCAATCTATCTACCTTGCATTGCTAGTCATCGTGCATCTTCGTTTGTAACTCCATCTGTTCCTCTCCCTTTTAATTGAACTCTACTTTTTTTTCACCTACTTTTAAAGATCCTGGACAACTATATAAGGGAAAAATCCACGCTTGTATGATGCCAATTTTATTACTTCCACTAAAGCTGTGCTGATAATATGCTAATGCCCACGGTCGAAAAGTAAAGCTGGACGTCACCCATGTCACAGCCACACATGCATTACAAGGATAAAGAGGGTCGAAATCCAGATTTAAGGTAAAGTAAATGTCAGAATATCCTAGCATCGACAAAGAGTCTTTTACAAATATTTTACTAACCATGTGAAATATCTTGGATAGCATTGAGTTGGAACCAGTTGTAGTGGCTTCAATTCTTAAAGGACCATCCTGAAAATAAGTACAGAAGAAATGTCCATCATTAAGAACATTAAGGCCAACCATAAATGGCAAGTCCTCTGAAGAAGCTCAATACAAAAAGAATTGCCTGAAATATCACTGCGTAATTCCATTGTTAGTGAAGCACCAAAGGTAGACGGTTTTGTCTCAGGGTACTTATAAGTGCAAATCAAGTTTCTTGTTGTTAGAGTTAAAATGAGGCATAAGCCATGAATGCAAAACTTTACCCAGTTTATTGTTCCTGCTGAAACCTTGAGATCTTTTTTCCTTGAAAACAGGAAGTGATTCCCCAGTAAGCATGGATTCATCAACAACACTTCTTCCAAGCAAGAACTTTCCCCTGTAAGCAAGCACCGACTTGGCTTA
>JAGVVM010014524.1:0-13565 GCA_019149425.1 Psidium friedrichsthalianum
CAATGCTGCGATGATGGTACACTATCATTTATACGACAGGCACATCTGCGCGATAGTTGTAACTACGAATTATGACAAAAGAAGATTCGAATCATACGAAATCCTATTAGAGATGATTGTTGAGCGATTGGTGCAGGCTCGGTTCTCCCGACTATGGGGTGTTTGCCCAAGCTCGTCCATCACATGTGATTTATCGTAGAGTTTTTAGGTCGAGCTGTGCCCATGCTCATACATCTTGATAATACATTATCTGGCCATCATCCCTACGTCTACGGTATAATGGATAATGACCATAGCCATTCTTCTACTTGAATAAAATGCAACTTCAGGCATCAGATCTCACAAACTATATTTTCTGATAAAATGGGGAGTTTGTTACGGAAGCACAAGTGTAAGATCCACCTAAATAACATATACCTCCAAGACCAACTAAGCCAACAATATCACTCGTTCAACTGTCTCCAGTTAACTCATATCAAAATAAAATTATCATAAAAGCTCTTTGTAGATAGTGCTCTTGTCCACTTGTCGTTGGCTAGAAGATGAAATTTCGCTAAAAAGAATATAATGATCAACCACATCTCAGCAGTAATACAAACCTTTTCTAAGCAATCGAACATTCACTTTGCGATCTTTATGAAACATATCACAACTCATTAGTATATAATTATGTCAAAATATATATAAAAAAATTAGTTACATCATTTCAACGAAACTTTTATATATCAAACTGAACAATAACAAGTCAACCATTAATGATCTTTCATTGATCAATCTTTTATCAAATTAAATATCAATGGTCCTTTCATTTATCCATATATTGTTCAATATCTAACTATGGTCATGCTTAAGGGTAGGTCTCCATATATATCAGTTAGTGCTTTGTTCAGAAGAAAAGTCCTAACAACAGTATGTATGCTAAACCATTATTGGTTCCAATGATAGCGACTTGACTATTATCCATGACATCATTCCTAATAACCCACAACTCAAATCATAAATCCATCTTAAAATTCAAGTTCACTAAGCAAAATATATAACTTTTCACGATTCAATTCATCCATAGAGCACTTTTTATAAACCAGATTGTAAATCAATAACCTTTTTCATAAAATGTTGCGCAATTTCAGAGGCAATCAGCTCAAACTATAATAGAAAAGGATACTTTGTCATTTCAAATAGACAAAAAGGATAGTTTAATGCAAAAATCTGATTTTATGTATCCAATATGCCATAAACACTGCTTTTTCTTTTTAAAGAATATCAAACCACTTTTATGCCTCCTTAAATAATAATATATCTAATTACTATCATTTTCAAGGACAAAAAGATACTTTAAGTGTGATAATATTTGTGTCTCATTTTCACATCAAAATTTTTCGCTGACTCACTTAAGTTCCAAATCGACGAAAAAATGATCATTTAAGTGCAACGGTGAGAGAGTCTAGCCAAAATAAATATGTGGCATTTTTATTTCAAACAATTTAGTGACATGATATTAAAATTTAAATATTTAGTGACTGGCTTTTTTAAATAAAAATTAATTTCACGTGTGCAAAGAGAATGATGTCATTGGTCGACATGGTTGGGATGTCTTAAATTTATTACACGTAAGTAATCACATTTTACAATTTATGGTACTTAAGTGATCATTTTTAGAAATACTTTGACACTTAAATGATCATAATTTACAATTTATAGTCACTTTGCTAATTGGCTAAACGACATTGTTTGTGCTTTGAAACCTGGCTAGGATCTTTGGCTTAGTTAATTAATAAACAAAACTCACATGTATGATTTTCAGCAAAGCTCACTGGAGTTGGTACTGAAATAACGTTTTTTTTTTTAAATTGACACTTAAGTCAAGCAAAAATATTTGCCACCAAAATGAGTGCCATACACAAATATTGTCACTTGGAATGTCCTTTCACCCTTTTCAAGATGATAAGTTTAATAAAAAAAAAACAAATAAGAGATAAGCATCACCTACCAACTTGCAAGACCAACCACATAAGCTACTTGAGCCGACAAACTTGTAATCTTATCAAAAGCAAGAAATTATATCAATTCAAGTAAAATATCACTTTTACTAACTGTTGACACCTGATTTTTAATCACTTTTTAATTTTAAAAATTGATTAAAAATGAAAATAATTCATAAAAATAAAAAAAAATCAACTTTGGAATCCCTTGGCCAAGCATAAGAAATTAATTTTGAGGCAAAAATATTTTTTTTGAATTTTTGCAGATTTTCGAAATTTCTTTTCATTTAAAAACAGCTGAAAATAAAAAAAAATAACCAACGAGGTCCAAAAAATCTGAGAAAATAATCAAAAATTTTCTTTTAATTCCTTTTCGCCCGGGCCATTTTAGATTCCGAAAATTTGATTTGGGTCCTCGAAAGCCATCTTTCGCAAAACCAAACCAGCCCAAAGAAAATTCATTTTTTTCGGAATTTTGGATTGATCGGGGTGAGGCATGGCCCGGATACGTCCTATATTTGGTCTAGATCAAAGAACCGCTTTCGCTTTTGAGAAAACCGACTTAAAAATGGTTGGAGGCCGATCAATTAATGGTTACCGTTCAATTGAACCCGGACCTTGGGCACAGTAGCCACGGGAGAAGCGCCAAGACAGGAGCCCTTTCATCGGGCTCGAGTGTAAGCTCCAAATGGCAGAAAACATGGAAGGAGCTTGGGCAGCTTGGCAGCTTCTTCCCAAGGCGCTGGATTTCCCTACGTTCCTGTGGATCTTCAGCGGGCAGCGCTCAGAGTTCAAAAGGGGGTCTGTTCAGAAGCAAAGGAGAGGAACTAGCGCAGCAGGCAAGCAAGAAGAGGAAAAAAAACCAAAATGAGACCAAGGGAAGCTTTGACCAGCGGGATCCCTGCGCCTTTAGCTCGCGTGAGGCTACAAAAAGAAAGCGAAAAAGCGGAGCAGAGAGCTCGGCCAGAAGGAGGGGAGCTCGCTGAAAGTGCAAGAGTGAGAGGGAGGTCTCCCATACAAGGGACTCCCGGTTTTCACCGAAAGCACAGGGAGGAGTTTTGGGGGAGAACTGACTTCACGAGGAAGCTCTCAGGATTTTCAGAAAAAAGGTCCAGACCAGAGAGGGGTGCACGCGAGAAGAAAAAAGAAGAAAGTAGCGGGGCTTTGGGTTGAAAAAGAAAAAGAAAAAGAGAGCTCCTTCATGGGGGGTTTCTCTGGCCGCCAAAAAAAAACAATCGAGAGGAAACGGAATGCGTGAGAAGGGTACGAGAATGAAAAAGAACATGCAAAAAGAGAAAGAAAGTGGTTGCGTCCAAGAAGAAGAAGAAGAAGAAGAAGAAGAAGAAGAAGAAAGAGAGCTGGCGATTGAGAGAAACCGTGAGCAAGAGAGAATCTGAGAGAGGTCTCAGTGAAGGAGAGTCCGGAGAAGTTTTTGGTTATGAGAGGAAGTCCCAAACCTGCAGGGGAGCGGGGGTAGACACTTCTCTGTCAGTCCGAAGGAGGCTGCGCGACGATGACTGAGAGGGCGTCCAGTGGCGTTGGTGTTGGGTGAAGAGCAGCCGGAGGGAGTTCCGGTGTCACCCGCGAGAGCCATCGTGCGCTCCGACCTCGACCCCGTAGCTCGCCCAAATCCGTTCTCGAGCGAGAAAACAAAGAAAGGCCGGCTCCCTCGCTTGCCCCTGTTTGGCTTGATGGTGGATCGTGTTTCGTCGGCCCTGGTTTTGCGTACTCGGGTCTTGCTCGCGCCTTTCTCTGCTTACATCGTGTTAGCTGGTTGTTGTGGTCGTGGTCGGAGTCGAGCCGGTCCCCGACCCGAAGAACTTGGGTGGTAGATGGCGATCGATGGTGTCGACGGCCAAGGTAGGGAGTTCCGATGAAGCCTTTGTGGATGGCTCGGGTGAGGTTACGGTGAAACCTTTTGTGAAGATTGATACGGAGTTCAATGGGGAAAAAATGGCGACAGAAAATGGAGAGAAGTGTTCACTTTGGGCCTGTTTGGGTAACGTTTCTGTTCCAAAAAAGTGATTCTGATTAGAAACACTTTTTTTATTCTGTTCTTTTAGAGAATCAAATACGTTTGGTAACTACATAAAATTTTTGATTTTTTGTCCAAAAGTGATCCTAAAAATTGATCCTAAAAAAGTGTCGTGGGAAGATGCTGAGAAGTTCATTTTTGAAAAGCGATTCTAAAAAGTATTCTTTTTTCAGAAACAACTTTTTTTTTGTTTCTGATTTTTTGGTCCAAAAGTGTTCCGGGAGCATAATCAGAAACAGAATTATTTGCGTTACCAAATATTTTCTGATTCTTTTTTGTTCTTAGAAACAGAAATAGAGGAACAGAAACGTTACTAAATAGGCCCTTTGAGACCGAACGTGGGTTTATCCTTATGGCTGATGAGTTTTTCCAGGGTGGGCCTGAGTGGGAGGGATTTGACTTCTGGGCTAGTTATCTTGGATCAATGGGCCTATGTTAGAATAGAAACGGGGTTTGGGCCTACTCTAGACTTTAAGTTTGAAGTCCATGGATTGGGCTCACGTTCTGAGCCCAGTCCCAGCGAAGGCCCAGTTTGTAGAGGCCTAGGTTTTGCTACAGATCAGCCGTGTTCTTGGACCCGGCCCGGCTTCCCTTTATTTTATAAAATTAAAAATTCAAAAAATTCAAAAAATTTAAAATTTCAGAAAAATTCCAAAAAAAGAAAAGGAACCGCGCTAGATTGACCCTATTTTCCAAGTTTTGACCTTGGAATCTTTCGAAAATGACGATTCTACCCTTTTTGAGCAAATTATCTCAAATTGAAATCAAACATTAAGTGAACATTTCTCTAAGCCCTTGGAGCCTTAATAGGTTATGATGCATTTTATCCTCACGTCATTAACTTTTTGATTACGCACATGACATGCCTTGATTGTGATCGATAGGACAAACTCATACTTGCACAGCACGTTAGAAAACACCTGACTCTAATATCAAAAGGTGTTGGTAGAAACACTGGCGTAACCAAGTTCTCTGATCTTTAATATTTGGTTGCATATAATTGAATGGCATCTTCTAATCGCTCGATAAGGTTTTCGATTTACCTTCCTCAAAGATCAATTGTGACTCTTTTGCATGTACACTTTACACATGTCGTCCAATCACGCTAAGATTGAACTTGATAACCCGTCGCGATTTGATATGGGCCTGGGAGAGCCTAAATTAAGCTCACTCTAGAAGTTTAGTAATCTATCAGCTCGATCATTTTTTGAGATCGAAGTTGTGACACTAGCGAATAAACTAAACTTTGCTTATCGAGCGGTCAGTCAACTCATACGCGCCAATGAAAGGCTCACCTGTAGTGGATAGGTATTGATGTCTTCTTTGTGCAACTCGTATGTTGAATTTGTTTGCACAAGAACTCTTCCAATGAACCACTATTCAATTGAGCTTATTGTTACAAGAAAGCCCTTTCGAAGTAATAAAAAGTCCTAAGTAAAATACGGATTTGGATCCCTTGAATAGTGAAACTATGTTAGAGGTGACATAAGGGATCTGGGCCATCCAAATAAAAAATGGACGGTCCAAATTGATCAATCCAAAATTTTGAAATTCTCGCCAAAATTTTCTCCCTTTTTAAAAAGTTGATGTGGATCAATCCAGGCCGTCCATTTTGAATTGGACGGCCCGGATTGGATAATGTCACCCCTAATATTATGTTAGGAGATCCATTTTCCGTAAAATACCTACCCTTATTGTGAACTAGCCGTCGTATCCTAACCTAGGAATTGACTTTTTTCAAACTTTCATTGTCTCCCTTAGGATTTCCTCTGCTGTCCAGCCCCTCTCCCTCCCTCTCTCTCCTCATCTTCAAACTTCTTTGTTGATTTATGGGTGGCATGATCAACATCCTTCATGGAGTGGGGACTTTTATCTTATGCTCAGCAGTTTGAAGCACGAGCATGTTTGACTTGTTTTCCATGGGTGTGTAGTGATACATACGAGGAACAACATGATCCCAAAAGAAAAGATCAAATTGCACAAAAATGCGACGAAAATCTCACTCAAAGTCGCAAGTTTGACTCATTTTTTGGAAAATTTTGTTTGAAAAACCAACCCTTGGGGTGTTTTCTCAGCCTTTTATCTCGTTTCTCATGTACAATCAACGGTAAATCCACACATAAACATCCACTACTACACACCAAGAATGATACTAAGCAAAAAATGACGATTAAATTGCACGAGAACACGACGAAAAACACCTTCGAAGTCACGGTCTGAACTGTTTTGAGGGGTTATTCTCGAGACCAAGTCAGACAAACTAGTTGGCCGCCTTGATTCCCATCCAATATCTTAGACACACTTGCCATACAAGAAAAACTGGTCATATCACGTAAAAGTAGGTAGTGCAAGGTTTCCAAAACACTCAACGATTCGAGAATGATCGACCATGCACACCACAAGAGCGCCATGAAGTAGCCTACCTGCAAGCCAATGCTTCGGAAATTTCAACCTTTTTTTTGACACTTTCGATTCATGGAGGCTTTTTCTCGGGCATTTATCTCGCACTGCGATCATAACCTACCGCGAAACCATACTCAACGCAAATTACCACATGGGAGAAATGACATCAACAAAAAAAAAGGCTCTTAAAATATGTGAAATCACGACATAAACCTACCTCAAATTTAGGGGTTTGAACTTATGGAAAATCTGGTTCGAACCCGAGAGCGCAAAGAAGTTGCGTGCCCCGAGTTCAAGCCTCAAGATCTCTTTCCCATGCATCATTCAGAAAGATCACTTAGTCCAGATGAAAGTACATACCACAGGGTTTCTAAAGCATTGAACAGCTCAGAAAATGGACTAAACATGCATCACAATGCATCGCGAAGAAGCCTTCATGCAAGACCACACATTCTAGCCACAAACATCTAAAGTTCACAGAGGCGTTTTTACGACCTTTTATCTCGCACCTCGATCCCAACCGATGGCTAAAACATACATAGACCCGTAATATTGCACTCAAGGAACGATTTGAACCAAGAAACAGCAGGCGAATCGCATGAAAACCGAACGAAAGATCCTTCAAAAGGACGAGTTTGAACTGTTCTTGTGCAAAAACAGGCTTAAATACTACATGCACAGAACAAGAATAACCAAGAAACAGCCATTAAAATGCGGGAAATCACAATGAAAAACTAGCCTCAAAGTCATGGGTTTGAGCTGTTTCAGTCCCACGAGACATGTTATCGAACATGTGGTGAGCTGTAAGTAAAACGCTAAATAGAGGTTCTATGAGCAAAATTGAGGCAAGTGACACCCAAAACAAACTATATGGACACAGGGCAACATCAAGAACTGTTTCAGTTCGGCTCCATTTGGCCGAAAACCAAACGGAGCCGAAAACGAACCAAATTGGGTGCAAAAACAGAGGTGGGCTGTTTTGGGGCACAACCTACCTATCCGGGCAAACTCAACGACGACAAAGGTTTCGAGTGATGCGGGGACTCCTCGGACGTGGGTGGTGCTCCGCCGGAGCTCTTGCACCACTCAAACCCCTCTCCCCACTCTTGGTTGCCTCGATTAGTTCAACCTTCAATCCTTTTTCAACATAAAAGGCTTCACATGCCCATTGAGAATCTATAGGCTCAATTAATCACTTGTTCGAATAATTCATCACGTTGAATTGAGCAAGCTGAGATCTTCTAGGTTTCATTCTTGAGTGACTTGCCTTTTTAGGATTAATGTCTTCATTTTTCTTGAAAGGTAGTCGATAAAGAACTTTCCCATTTTTCCCCCGATGGCTGCATTTTTGGAGAAGTTCGATGTGTTTCTGCATAAGAGCTTAAGAGATCTTGGAGGATCGGATCAAGACCTTCTGGTTTAATGAGATAGAGTAGCTTGTGACACAAACTCTTTAAACTACCCTTTGAACCGAAGTCCACTGGGTTAAGATTTTGAGCTCAGGAAGTTTGTTGAGAAGATCCCATCCACAATAATATCTCTATCTGGAGAAGGTGACCCAAGTATAAGTATAGATCATTGGGGAAAGAATTGAATCTTTATGGTTTACTCCTTACTCGAGTAGAAAAAGTGGTTCCTGATGCAGCAGTAATATCTGGTGAGTTACTCCCAGTACTCTTGGAAGGATTTTTAGGTTTAGGATGGAAGAACTTGCGCTAGTGTCTATGAGCACGATTACTGAAATGTGTTTGTCATACTTGGGGGGGAAAAAGGAGTATATCTACATATGGCTTAACGGAGGGATTTATCCGAACAGTGGATCGATGGTTTGAGTTTGGAGTATCTGATCATGAAATCTTGTGTTATGCAAATTTTATTGATTTTCAAAGAAGTATAGGCCTCCACTTTCATTAGATTCATCGTTCTCATCCAATTCACCATCACTAATTTTGAGAACGTTTCAATAGCACGATAGTTTTATCTGTGGGTTCATCTTGAAGAGAGAATATAGACTCAAGATCATTTTCTTCAAGGGAGATACATGTTTATTTCAAAAACGGTTGTATAAGATTCATTAGGATGCTTCAAGAAGGACCATGGAAACTAGAGGGAGAAGTAAATAGGATGTGGAGTGAGATGTCTAAATGCATACAGAGAGTGGCAGATGGGTGTTAGGTGAAAGTAAAGGGTACGGACATCAACACAAAAGAAACTTGGTGGTGGAATGAAGAGGTGCAGAGGCAATTAGGAGAAGAAGGAGTGTTTTAGCTGTTTGCATAAATGTCCTAATGAAGAGAATTTGCAAAACTTTAGATTGGCACGAAAAATGCCAAGAAAGCTGTGAGAGAGCTAGAGGCAAGGCTTTCTCTGATATGTATAAAAAACTTGGGAGCAAAGAAGGAGAAAAAATATCTATAGGCTTGCAAGATAAGAGATAAGAAAAGTAAAGACTGGATACAGTTAGATGTATCAGGATGAAAATCAAACAATGTTAGTAAGAGATGAAGAAGTGAAGGAAAGGTGGGTGAGCTACTTTAACAAGCTTTACAATGGGGAGGGCGATAAAATGAGGTGGATTTGGTGGACATTCTGATGAGTTAAACAGAAGGTTTGTGCGTAGAATTAGAGCACAAGAAGTTGAGGATGCTTTAAAGAAGATGAAGACTAGTAAAGCCTTAGGATCATTGGTGTCCCTATTGAAGTATGGCGATGCTTAGGGAATGTGGCAATTAGTTGTTGACTAATTGTTTACAAGATTCTACAAGCTAATAGGATGCCTGATGAATGGAGGAAGAGTATGATTGTGCCTATCTACAGGAACAAGGGGGATATTTAGAACTGTTGCAATATAGAGGCATTAAGCTTATGAGCCATACAATGAAATTGTGGGAAAGGATTATTGAGCATCGTTTAAGAGTAGTAACCAAGGTCTCTGTAAATCAATTTGGATTTATGCCAGGGAAGATCTACCATGGAGGCTATCTTTTTAATACGACAGTTGATGGGGAGATATCGAGAAAAGAAGAAGGATCTACATATGGTGTTTATTGACCTCGAGAAGGCATATGATAGAGTTCCAAGAAAAGTTTTGTGGTGGATTCTTGAGAAGAAAAAGTACCCTTAAAGTATGTAGAGGCAATAAGGATATGTACAATGGTGTTACGACATGTGTGAAGGCTTGTAATGGCACATCAAGTTATTTTCCAATCACAGTGGGTTTACATCAAGGTTCGGTTTTGAGTCCTTATCTTTTTGCATTAATTATGGATGAGCTAACAAAGGATATTCAAGATGAGGTGCCATGGTGGTATGCTATTCGCGGATGATATTGTGGCTTATTGATGAGACTAGGGCTGGGGTCAGTGCTAAGTTAGAATTATGGAGAAACACGTTAGAGTCCAAAGGATTTACGTTAAGTCGGAGTAAGACGGAATACATGAAGTGTGAGTTTGCCACGACAAGAGGAGATGATCAAGAATCCGTTGATATGCTTGGAGAGGAGGTACCTAAGAAAGATGCTTTTAGATATTTGGGATCAATTTTGCAAAAGATGGGAGAGATTGATGAGGATGTTAGTCATAGAATCAAAGCAGGTTGGATGAAATGGCGCAGTGCATCAGGGTTTTGTGTGATCGCAAAATCCCTCTTAGGTTAAAGGGAAAATTTTATAGAACAGCAATAAGACCTGCAATGCTATACGGAGCTGAATGTTGGCCAGTACAGAAGCAACACGAGCATAAAATTGGGGTAGCGGAAATGAGGATGTTAAGATGGATATGTGGTCATACAAGGATGGATAAGATAAGAAATGACGATATTTGACGAAAAGTTAGAATAGCACCGGTGGTAGAGAAGATGAGAGAACATAGATTGAGATGGTTTGGACATATCCTCCGTAGACCCCTAGATGCTCCGATAAGAACAGAAGTGTGTTATCGAGAACACAATATGAAGAAGGACGAGGTCGGCCGAAACTTACTTGAGGGAAGGTAGTAAAACAAGATTTAATGGAGTGGAAATAGATTGGCGTACGAAATCTACGATCTATCTTAGAACGGAGTGGAAGCTATCCGCATTATAGATGGGGGGATTTCTATGTTCTAGAGTGCCATGTTTAGTCATATTTATTTATATTTATATTTTTATTTATTTTTTATTCTTTTATTTTATTTTTCGTTATTACTATTATTATTTTTTTCTTTTTTGGTACTATATTTTTGCTTTTTTAGTATATTTTAAGCTTTTCACTTCGGGTTCATTGACACCGCCGACCCCAACTAGTTTGGGATAAATGTGATGTTGATGTGTATAAGATTCATCCTTCCATTCTCTCGCTTGAGGTTCAATTTTTGGCTACATGGCCCTTGCGTCCACAGATGAAACGTCTATCCTTCTTTTTCTTACTTCTGCCGCTTCTTTCATGCTTGTTTTTCTGAAGCAACTTCCATCTGCCTTTCTTTATTCTTCAGGAGAAGTGCATTTTGAAATGATTCTCTTTTTGTTTGTGCAATCACAAAAGGAATCATTGTGATCACATTTGATCAGCAAGTCAGGCTTCTTGAAAGCTTTATCAATCGCGCTTTCTGTGAACTCTTTGGATACATTCTTCCGCAGGCATAACTCATCAAATGCCTAGATTTCTCCAAGGGAGGCATCAAGAGTTCTTCTATTTTTATCTTACAAAAACTTGTCCACCATTAGCAATTTGCCTTGGGATGGAAGACAGGAAAAGAGGACTGAAGGCGGGATCACCACCACCACGTGCATAATAAAGCTTCATTATCTCCTTGAAATGTCGGTCAAGATACTTCCTCTTATAAAACATTGTTTTCTTTCGAAAAAGTTCTGTTCTCTTATGCTCCATGAGATTTTCAGGGCTACCAATGAAATACAAGTGAAGGATCTATATGGCTTGATTGAAATCTGGGCAGAAAAATGTTTTGATCCTGGTGGGAGATTGATCCACTAGTCCAACAGACTGCCAGTAGATCGGTTGACAAATTCCAAAAGGATATCAAAATGAGCAACTTCTGGATTTAAGTGTTAGTGTTCATCCTTGCATAAAAACCTTGCAATATTTCATGCCATTTGTGATATGGAAGATCATCAAGAGTAAAAGTGAGCCTATAGGCGCTATAAGCACCTAGATTAGACTGCATAAGCTCTTGGTCCTCTCTTCAAGCCTATCCTCAACTTCTTCTTTCATCATGAAACTAATGGGAGGAACAAGTTCTACTTCTAAATCTGAAGGGCTAGAGAGGTTAGGAGAGTGCGATTCATCTATATCGAAAGGAAGGATTGCATCTGATTCTTCTTGAACTGCAACGGTAATAAATTTTGGCAAATTTTGGTTGTGGTGGTCTATCAAGAAGGATTCACTCGGATTCGCAATCATAAAGGAAGGAGGTGGAGGAGGGGAAGAAGGAGAGTATGAGGCTGGGTCTTAGATTGTTTTTTAGATTTTGGTCTTAGATTGTGTTTTAGATTTTGCCTTTCTTTTTTCGGCAAGAACTCTTATCTCTCCTCGCCATAATATCATATTTCTGGGTTGGTGAAGTCTGGATGTCAAGGGTTAAAGAGACAGTTGAAGAAGTGGAAGGTTGGGACATTATTGGCTTTCCCATGAGGGAACAAATAATGGATGAAAGGACAATGTTTTTGGAGAATACTGTTTCTCTTGCAAGTCTTTGATCTATCCTTTTAATCTCTCAATTCCTATTTGATGGTAAAGACAATGCTTAGGAGGCAGGGCTCCTGATTCAATCTTCTAAAGCCTGTCTTGATAGAGCCGCGCCATTTATTTTGTGCTATCGCCGTCTGTTCTACTCACTGGTGAAATGATCTAATTGAGTCTTAACTTCAATTCCCTCAGTTGTTAATGTTCTGAGGGCTTTATTCTAGGCAAGAGCAACTTCTATATGCCAATTAAGAATCAATTTGTAGGATTGGTCTTTTAGAATTTCCTACTTGATCAACTCTAGTTGGATTTCTAATTTTTGGATGATGCTCATACCCAGTTGACCTTGTTAATTCTTCAATGGAGGGAGGTTAGAAGGCTTGAACATATACACGCTAGGCAAGATGTTGGATGTTCGAGCTCTAATTTCTGTGTAATCCGTGTGTCATAGTTGGATTCTTTTCTGGCAATTTAAGGATAGGCTTGTAACAAGGCTTGGCAACAAAAGATCGAGGTTTTTTTGGGAAAATATTTATGCTTAGGATGAGGGTGGTGATATAGATTTAGGAGAAGAGTTTTGTAGTTAGGGAGTTTAAGAAAGATACAAAAAATTTGGTTTTTTCCACCATATTCTCAAAGAGGTCCAACAAACAAATAAACTTTTTCCACCTTCTAAAAAACACGTTCTTAGAGAAAAATTATTTCTTTCTCCTAGAAGGCTTATCATCCTCTTTATCTGGGGCTAAATATGCTTGGCACTGGCAATTTATATGCATGGACAAGGACCTGTAATAGGATCTCGGAAGTAGATGAGGTTGTCCTTTAGAATTAACGACTTCTATCTCAAGTTTGTTGCCTTCACCATATGCGGTTTATGGGTGTGGACTGCATCATCAGAATGGTAGGAAAGAAAGAAGATGATGTTTTTTTTTTCCTAAGAGTGATCAAATTTCATAACCACCGCCATCCTTCTTTTTAATGAATTTAGATTATGTGGCCGGAATAGGTTGGGAATTTTGGTGAAGTTTCTCATAGTTTAGTTACCTAAGTGTCTAGGAGATGTTTAACTAACCCAAAGCAAGGAATCTGTCTAGGAATATGAATACAGGACGGAGTTTGGTTATTATCAACAGAAATTGACAGGGCAACCTCTAATACTCGAAGGGATTGAGGTCCGGGTTTTGCACTCGATACACCATATGGCATGCAGTGTTTGCAGCTATAGAATCTAGAGTCTAGGGAGCTCCAACAACTTATAGTTGGACCTTTAAAGCAGTGAAAAGTAGGGATCAGAGAGAGAGCCATGTTGAAATTTGGGAACTAGGTGACAAACACGGTTCCAACATTCAAGGTAGTCTCGACTATCCCAATACATGCATGTTTTTAGTTAAGAAACCGTGTATTAAGAAGTGCCATGTGAGCAACTTCGGAAGAGCCTTAAGACCATAAAAGTCAGGGCTAGACTGTT
>JAGVVM010014530.1:0-23669 GCA_019149425.1 Psidium friedrichsthalianum
CTATTTCAGGAACCATCCAAATCTTCAATCATGTGGCTTAGCATAACCTTGGGAAATCATCAATTATAATTATTTCTGGGGAAGACTTGGAGAGCTGGGGAAGAGCATGTATCCACGGTGTGGATACTGATTGACATTTCTTCTGATTTGTAAAAGGGCTTTTGTTAACACCCGAAGCAATTAAATTAGTAGAAATACTTTTGGAGACGCTATGAAAAATTAAAAACCTACACATTTAGAGAAAGCTACTACCTTCAAATAGGAAATAATGGTTTGAAAGCATATTTACTGAGCCTGAACAAGTGGGTTAGGGTACTCCTTAATATTTCCCTTTAAAAGATTACACAATTTTGTGCTAGCATCATGCAGTGAACAGTAAAAACGGTGCAGGTATTCATTTTGATGCTAGGTGATACGTGATAGTGAAAACTGTTTGCAATCTAATTGTCCTAAACTTTCAATTACGTTCCTGGTGTAGTGAGTTGGAAAACATTTTGAAGAAATAATCTCTTTTTTCTTATTTACATTGAGAGAATACAGGAGATATATACAGGAATAGAAGACCTAAATTAGGTAAGAAACCTATTTTAGGTTATTAGAATAATTAAATATTAAACCACACCTTCATCCAACAGCTTAAGCTTTTGGAACAGTTGGCAGTGGTCCCACAAAATCTCACATGGTATCAGAGCAGGAGGTCCTGAGTTCAAATTCTTCCAGGCCCCTATTTACCTCCCCAATGATATATTTCCACGCTTAGTACTAGGCAAAAAGACCAGACTAAGCGTGAGGGGGAGTATTAGAATAATTAAATATAAACACACCTTCACCAACAGCTTAAGCTTTTGGAACAGTTGGCAGTGGTCCACAAAATCTCATTTAGGTAAAGATCCTAATTAGCCCATAATCTCTGTCAGTATCTAATTTACAGCTATTAAAAAAAAAAATCACATAATATCACATAATATCCCAAATAATTAGGGAGAGATTATAGGAGATTTTCCAACACTCCCCTCAAGTTGGTGAGTGGGAGATAAGATTTTCCAACACTCCCCAACTCTCCAACCTGAAATCTCGACACTGTAGGCCTTTGGTCAGTACATCAGCTAGCTGATCCTTGCTAGGAGTGTAGGGAGTACTGATCAAACCAGAATCAAGCTTTTCCTTTATAAAATGTCTGTCTACCTCAATATGCTTGGTTCGATCATGCTGAACCGGATTGTGAGCAATGTTGATTGCTGATTTATTATCACAATAGAGTCTCATAGTTCCTTCATGATCCACTTTGAGATCTTCAATGACAATTCTGAGCCACAAAAGTTCACATATCCCATTCGCCATTGCCCTGAATTCAGCTTCAGCACTAGATCTAGCAACCACATTTTGTTTTTACTCCTCCAAGTGACAAGATTTCCCCCTAGAAAAGTGCAATAGCCAGATGTGGACCTTCTATCTGTTAGTGACCCAGCATAATCTGCATCAGTATAGGCTTCAAGATTCAGCTTGTCGCCTTTTTTAAACAAAATACCTTTTCCAGGAGTAGCTTTGAGGTAGTGAAGAATCCGGTAGACAGCTTGCATATGTTCTTCTTTAGGATCATGCATGAATTGACTTACAACCCCCACAACATAGGCTATGTCTGGCCTAGTATGAGACAGATAAATAAGCCTTCCTACTAACCTTTGATATCTCCCTTTCTCAACTATGCCACTCTCTCCCTGTCCATCCATTTTATGGTTTGCATCAATAGGAGTGCTGACCGCCTTGCTATTGAGACATCCTGTTTCCTTGAGAAGATCAAGTATATACTTCCTTTGGGATATAAAAATACCTTTCTTAGAGTAGGCCACCTCGATACCAAGGAAGTATCTCAATTTTCCAAGGTCTTTGATCTCGAACTGTTGAGTAAGACAACTCTTAAGAGACTCTTGTTCAGCTTTATCATTACCAGTCACAACTATATCGTCAACATACACAAGAAGAGCTGTGACCATACCTTCATTTGAGTGTTTGATGAACAGGGTGTGATCCCCTCTACTTTGCTTGTAACCCATCTCAAGCATTGCCTTCGTGAACCTTCCAAACCAAGCTCTTGGGGACTGTTTCAGACCATATAGAGCCTTTTTAAGCCGACACACTTGATTGTTTCCAAAGTCCTTGTCAAAACCTGGTGGAGGCTCCATAAAAACTTCTTCCTCCAAATCTCCATGTAAAAACGCGTTCTTCACATCAAATTGCTGCAAAGACCAACCTAAAATAGCTGCGAGAGAAAGTAGCATCCGCACTGTGTTCATCTTTGCTACCGGTGCGAAGGTCTCTTGATAATCCACCCCATAAGTTTGGGTGTACCCTTTTGCGACCAGCCTTGCTTTATACCTCTCTAAGCTTCCATCAGCTTTGTACTTAAGGGTATAAACCCATTTACATCCCACTGGCTGCTTGCCTTTGGGTAAAGTCACAACTTCCCATGTATCATTCTTCTTCAATGCATTCATTTCCTCCATCATAGCTTGTATCCAATTCCTATCCTCAAAAGCTTCATGTACCGAATTAGGAATAGTAATTGAATCAAGAGCAGTAATAAAGGCTTTGTGTTGAGTAGATAGTCTTTGGTATGACACAAATTGGGAGATAGGGTGTTGGGTACATTTCCTGGTAGCTTTTCTCAAGGCAATAGGTAAATCCAAATCACTTAACTCTGGTTCATTAGAGGAAGGGTGAGTGATTTCATTACCTGATAACGGTTCGGATAACGGGACTTGATCCAGTTCCGGATTGAGCTTCATCCTTCTTGAGTAAACTTGCAGCTTGGTTGGTTCATTCTCAGGAGGACTAAATGATGATGATGAACTAGGCAAAGAACTTGACGGGGGACTCAATGAACTCGATGGACTCGATGAAGGACTCGGTGGACTAAGAGGGCTAGGACTAGACAGAGATGGGGAAAGAGATGAAGCTGGACTGGACGTCGTACTAGGTAGTGGAGGCAATGATTCAAACCCACTATCTTCATTAGGAGTCTCCCCCTGAAGATAGTGGTAGGAAGGAAAAAACGACTGGTTTTCATTAAAAGTGACATCCATGGAGACAAAAACTCGACGTGTTAAAGGGTCATAGCATTTATAACCTTTTTGAATATTAGAGTACCCAATAAAGACACACTTTAGAGCACGGGGGTCGAGTTTGTTTCGATTGTGATTATGAATATGCACAAATGCAACACAGCCAAAGACCCGAGGGAGAGGTGATATTTATGGGAAACATCAGGGTAAAAGGTAGACAGGAGTTGTAAGGGACTCTTATTTCCTAAGGTTTTGGAAGGAACCCGATTAATAAGATATGCTGAAGTTAAAACAGCTTCTCCCCAAAAATGCTTTGGAACAAACATTTGAAAGAGAAGAGCACGAGTAACATTTAGAAGGTGCCTATTTTTCCTTTCGGCAACTCCATTTTGTTGAGGGGTATTAACACAAGAAGACTCATGAATAATACCTTGAGTTTGGAAAAAATGATCAAGATACTGATTGAAATATTCCTTCCCATTATCAGACCTAAGTCTCTTAATTGACACCCCAAATTGATTGACTATCATTTTATGAAAGTTTTGGAATATAGATTGAACATTAGATTTGTCTTTCATAAGATATAGCCATGTAGTACGAGTACAATCATCGATAAAAGAAACAAACCATCTAGCTCCTGTAAAATTAGCAATTCTAGACGGACCCCACACATCAGTATGGATAAGAGTGAATGGTGTTGAAACTCTAGCATTGTTATTCAAAGGAAATGAGACACGATGATGCTTTGCAAGTTCACAAACTTCACAATGAAGATTTTCAACAGCAATATCTTTAAAATTGGAAGGAAACATAGTCCTAAGAAGACTGAACGGAGGATGTCCTAGCCGAAAATGGTGAAGCCAAATCTGAGATGAGTGGATAGGATTACAAGAGTTGTAAGAGGTACTATAACCCACAAGAGGCCAACCAGTTCTGCTCGAATCCCAAGGTAGTAAAGCCCATTCCGTTCCTTAGCAAATCCAATCGTCCTCCCCGTTTTCAGGTCCTGCAAAACACAATGATCAATAGAGAAAAACACCTTGCAATTCAGATCTTTGGTAAGTTTATTAATGGAAAGGAGATTGGTGGACAGCTTAGGAACATGAAGGACATTGTCAAGTTTGAGTGATGGATTTAGAGTTATGGTTCCTTGGCCTGCTACGGTAATAGGAGATCCGTCTGCTATGGTGATACTCCTATTTCCTGGTGATGGTTTATAAGTATCAAATTTAGTGGGATCATGTGTCATATGGTTGGTTGCTCCTGAATCAAGAATCCATGAATTAGGGTACTGAGAAGCTGTTGAGTTTTCAGAAATTAGACACACACCTGACTGGGCCAATGAACACATATCGGAAGTCTTAGATAGGGAGTCAAGGAGAGCCTGATTTTACCAACTTCTTCTCTGTTAAATATCTCCTCACCGACAGGTTTGTATTGATCCATAGGGGCAGTTTCACCTTCTCTGGTCATGTGCGCTTGTGGCTGTCTTTTAGCTCTGCTGAGCACCTGCGTTCTTCCATAAAGCTTGAAGCAATTTTCTCTTGTATGGCGAGGTTTTTGCAGAAACTGCACCACAATCCTTCACTGCCTGTTGTCTTAATCGGATCTGGTCTCATCCTTTTGTCAAGATTTGTTTCCTCCTTAATTGCTTTCATGGCGGATCCTTCGGTGTGTTGGTTTTCAAGCATCACAGTCCGTCGGCTTTCTTCTCCTTACAGTAGAAAAAACTTCATTCAAGGACGGCAGTCGCTTCTTTCCGAGAATTTGGACTCGAATCTGATCATAGTTTGCATTTAGACCTGCCAAAAACTCAAAAATCCTATCTCTCTCCATGAGGTTTCGGAGAGTATTAGTGTCTTCAGCACACCTCATCTGTATATTCAGATTGTGATCTATTTCGAGCCAGAGACCTCTCATGAGATTGTTGTAATCTGTAATAGAACAATTACTTTGTTTTGTTGTTGAAGCCTTTGTCTTGAGTTCATATATTACTGCTGCATCTTGAACTTTTGAATAAGACTGACAAACAGCCTCCCATATGTCCTTGGCAGTAGGGAGAAACATGTAGTTTTTGCTGATTTCAGGTTGCATTGAGCTCCACAACCACGACATAATTGAGGAATCTTCTTCGTCCCATGTCTGAAACTTGGGATCACTTTGTCCTGGACCAGTTCCTTCGAGATGACTGAGCTTCCCTTTTCCTTTAAGAAACGTCCTCACAATTTGTGCCCACTGAAGATAATTTTTTCCATCCAATCGGTATTCCCTCATGTTGGGAAAATCTCCGATCGATGAGTTGGATTGATCCGTAAGAGAGGACCCGGTTTGGTTTGAGATAGCCTTCCCTGAATCTCCCATTTGACAACTTGAAAGGACAGATTGTAGTAGGAGACTAAGAAGGGGTCGAGTACCAAGGGTGGTTATCACACAACGAAGGCCAGCAATAAGGCTGTTTAAGTCAGCAGTAAGGCTGAAAAAAAGACTGCAATGAAGCAGCAGTAGTGGGAAAAACAAGGAGGCAGGAAATTCAGATCAGAAAAAAAAACTAGGCTCTGATACCATGAAGAAAAGAATCTCTTTTTTCTTATTACATTGAGAGAATACAAGGAGAATATATACAGGAATAGAAGACCTAAATTAGGTAAGAAACCTATTTTAGGTAAAGATCCTAATTAGCCCATAATCTCTGTCAGAATCTAATTTACAGCTATAAAAAAAACAAATCACATAATATCACATAATATCCCAAATAATTAGGGAGAGATTATAGGAGATTTTCCAACACATTTGATTGAGCTCTATGCCTCGTCATGGCATTATTCTTGAGTTACTTTTCTCTGCACAAGGTGGGAATATTGAACAAGGCACGCAATGAATAAGGCACTCAAGATCCCATTGGCTAGATGAGGCGTACCCTCCTGCTTGAATAGTTATTTAGTCTTTGGATAATGCTATTTTCAATTAAATTTAACGGCTGGAATTGCAGATTGTATTTATTCTTGTCTTTGACTTTGTGCAGAAGTGGGAGGCATTATCATTCCAGCAAAGGCAGGCACCATCCGTAGTTGAAGTTTTCAGGATAATCGAAGAGGTATGAAGTTCTTAATGACTGATGTACTGGTTTATAGAGATGAATTTATGATGGTGGATCTGCTGAATATATTTCTTTGTATAGTAAGTTCAAGACTGATATACATGGCGGTTACTGTAAGAGGAAAGCAGGGCAAGTTTTTGGTGCTGTCTGAAGCTGGTATAACATTCACTTCAAAAATGAAGTAGCATTTAAATGTTGAAATTGAGAAGATTCAGTATAGTCGAAGAAGACGGTATTTGTTTGGTAATATTAGTTAAGTGTGTTTCGTTCTACTATTATTGGAGTATTACCGCTTGAAAAAAAGACAAAGTATAAGGCTAGCCTTGTGAAGCATGTAGATAGTTAAAATTTGCACAGATTTTTGCATGGTTTAATTCTTTTCATTCCTTTTGACTTGCAGACCGTTGATCAGTTTTTTGGGTGGAATCTCCAATGAACATCACGCATCTTCAAGCTCTACTTTCTGTGATATTTCACAGCTTGGATGCCTATTTGTTGAAGGTATCTAATGGTTTAGGTATGTGTGGCAAATTTGAGTGAGAAGTTGTGCTACTAGGTTTACTTGAATGTTAGGAGATTACCAATTTCTTTCTGTCTGGTAGCATGGACTGGAATTTAGGGGATTGATGGACTATGCGCTTCTTATTTGACTAATCTTTTATATTCTTTATTCGGGCTGAGGCCTGAGTTAGTTGTGCTAATTTTCCAGTTATATTCAACTTACCAGTATACACTCTGGGGATGCATCTTTTCCTAGAACCCTGATGATGATACTTACTGTTTTGACAGTTGAGAAGAAGGATCTATTACCCTCAGCTCCTCCTTTGACTCGCTATACAGAGACAGTTATTCCTATAATCAAGAGGAAGATGGTGGAAAACACTCCCACAGACAATGGCATGAATGACAAGTTGACTGCATCAACCATATCAAAGCTCTGTATAAGATTAAATACTCTTCAGGTTTGCATCAGCTCATTAGGCATATGAAGATGGTGGAAAGATTGCTTCTTGTGTTATAGGAGAGGTTTTCTTTGTTTTTTGATTGATGTCAGTTGACCACATATATATGTTGATATGATGCTGCAGTTCTTTTTTCTACAATACAATAAAAAGAGTGGAATTAAATGTTACAAGAAGCAGCAATCTGAGTGTATCTAAACCCCAAAATTTCAATTTCAGATTCATCTAATCAATCATGAAGGAATATCCTACACTCTTCTGAACCTTTTTTTTTCCACTGTGCAGTACATCAAGAAAAACAGTGGCATACTAGAAGATTCCCTAAGAAAATCTTGGGCTTTAGTCAGATCATCTAAATATCAAAGATCAGGTGACTTCCTGCTTGGGAGCAAAACTTAAACTGGTTTGTCTATTGCATGTTTGAACATATTAACACCTTTTTCTTTTTATCGTAATTGAGCATATGCTTAAAAATCCTTGTGACTTGCACGCAATTTAATTCTAGTAATAACCAATTGAACCTTTTCTCTTCGCCTGAAATATGAGTTTGTCATGGTGAATGATCCTCCTGCATTGCTTGGTCTTGGGTGGGTAAAAAATACTCCTTTTCTAGGATTAAACCTGTGAACACACAATGGAGTATTTCCATTTTGTATGAAGACTCATCTGTGATAAATTACGGGAATAAAGAAGTGGCTATATATTGGGTTATTTTTCAAGATAAAGTCAGGCATTTTTCAATCTTAGTGTGCTTTTGATTTCTGAACTTCTTTTAGTTATGTGATTATGCTGATTGTTGCCTGTTATAAGACAGTCCTCAAATTTAGTCACTTGGGTGGTCACGTGGACTAATTCTTTGCTGAATGCTTATGCAGCGGTGGAGGAACCTTTGCAAAATACAGTTACTGACTCCTTAACATATGATGAAGCAGTTGATGAACTCTTTAGTACCGCATTCAACAGCATCAGGGATACTTCAACAAATGCAATAGGCACGATTTGCGACTTAATTGGTGAGTTGACATTTGAGTACTGTGCTTGTAGTTCTTCAGGCACTGATCACTTTTTGAAAGAAACCAGCTTAGCTGGTGCTTTTAATATACTACGTAGTACACATAGAATGTAGTTGATACATAGTAAATGAAGGGATGGAAAATACTTTGATGTTATTTTTCTAAGCATTGCTCTATCAGTGGTTAGTCATTAAATCCCCTGTACTTTCACTTACCTCAACAAAAAGGATCATCTAATAGTATCTTAAAAAACATATACAAACAGAAAATTTACTAATTGATCTTGTACATAAATGCCAACTGGCAATTCACGTGAGAGTGTTTTTCTAAAGATAATTGCGGTCACATAATGAAGTGTGCATGTTATGGAAATTTGGAGAACCATGCAAACTTGACTGAAAAAGGAGTTGGTACTCACGCAGTTGCCTAGAGATGCTGTTCCTTTCCTTTTTGGTTTCTTTTGTTCAAATGAAGAGAAGAAAGGAGAAAAGGATTTGGAGGGGTAAGGTTTGTGAGCATTACAAACAACCCACAAGTTTCGAGCATATTTGCAAGTCTTACAACAATTTTTTTTGAGCAAGCAATGCACGTGCTATTCCATGATACAGCTTTCTTTTGTAATTGGATTCTATGCCCCCTTCATCTCCAGAATTTGACTCTACACATAAAATGAGAATGTTTGCTCTCAAGCATCATGTGCAACGTCCGTCTAAAGCTCTCATATTTTCTGTTAAACATAAAGAACACCATACTTATTTCATCTCTTGAATTTTCTCCTAGGATTGAGAATGGTGTTTTGGGATCTGAGAGACAAAGTACTTTCATGTTTATACTGTGGTAATGTTGAAAGTGCTCGACTGGACAAGTTTCTCTTTCATTTTGATACTGTAAGACTCTCTCTCTCCCCCTCTCTCTCCCCCTCTCTGCACTCACGGATTTGAAATGCTGGGCCGTATACATGTCTTTAAGTATACTCATATATAAATCAGTGTTCAGAGTTTCTAATGAATTGGTATCAATGCAGGTCCTTAACCATATATGTGGCTTACTTGATGAAGCTCTTAGAGACCTTGTGGTTTTAAGTATCTATCGAGCATCCATGGTATGTTACCGTCCCTAGATTCTATTGATGCTGAGGCATATTTTAAGTGACAGTGCAAACTGAATTCTTCTTCTTAATCTTCCAGGATGCTTTTGTCTGGGTGTTACTTGATGGCGGCCCATCTCGTGCATTTTCTGAGGCAGATTTTTCTTTGTTGGAGGATGATTTTACTATGTTGAAGGTTTGTGAATATGTCCTTTTCCTTTTCATTGTTTGTTTCCTCTCTCTGAATTCCTTACCTTCTTTTTGTGTATAAGATATAGTTGTAGCTCTTGTAAAAGAAAAAAGGTGACGATGCTGTGTATGTTTGTTTCACGGAAAATCAAAGATTTGGAAATATTTTCCAAAAATTAAATACTTGTATCACTCATAAAAATGAATGAATGCAAAATATTTTTCATCACTGTGAAAATAGTTAGGTATAAAGTGTTATCGATAATGAAAATATTGTCCATTGACTAATTTTTCTAAATAATACAAACATTTATTTTTTGGAAAATGTTTTCCAAATCTTTGATTTTCCGTGAAACAAACACACCGTCGAGTTTTGACTTTCTCTACATGGGATGCTGTCTGCTTAAGGACACAAATTTTTTGTGGAAGTGCTTGCGCTAGCATGTCTTTTTCCTTTTCAATTTTCGTCTTGTTTATTCTTCAGAATGGAGGGATGAAACTTTCCCTTTTAGGAGTTAGATCCAGCTTGGTTATACAGCAATTTCTTCATTCAGTTGAGAGATTGAAGCTTAAATAAATCGGTTTTGTTGTGCATGCTTGTCCTGATGTCTCTGTATCGAGAAGAATCATGAATGAGAACTCACCTTGAAACTCGATGACTTGAAAGGTGTTGAGATAATATAGTCATTTCTGATACCCTATATATAAGCAGCATCTTTTATAGGGATTGATTCAAGGTCTTTATATTTGTAAATATCAGTTTAATAGTGTGGTATTGTTTCTTTCCAATCATAACAGTTTAGTAGTGTGGTATTGTTTCTTTCCAATCATAACTTAAGCATTGGAGTTACTCTGGATGTGTTGGTTGTGACCTGATGACGCTTTTGTTTTGGTGCCCTTTTTTTTGTCAATGTTTGGTGCATTTGAGTAGATGGTTTTTTCTCACCGAACTGGACCATGAACTGGTCAAGTGACAGCTTGTAAGTTCCATTGGAGTAACCAGCTGTCAATTCACCTTATAGGGGAAACTAGACGGAAGACAAATCATATTGTGGCTCAGTTATGCTTTGTGTATAAAGCACCCAGGACATCTAAGGAGTCCTGAGTTCAGGCCGCTCTAACCTCAGTTTACGCTTTTTATTCAACACAGTTAAAGCAATTTTAAAGTGGTTTACTTTTTCTAGTGTAAGATCCTCTTTCATTTATCCTAATTTTACCTCCATTACATGGTTCGCCTGGTTCTCGACCTGGTTTGATCGGTTAATTCTAGTTTCTTGCCCCTTTATTTTGAGGGAAGATACCTTTTCCTCAGGAGCCAAAAGAACTGAATATAGTGAGTCAGTGTTGAAGAAGCCGACTAGCTGGTCTGGTACCATTGATTCGATGTCCTAGCATCAAATCAGTGAGTAGTTGCAAGTTCAGTGATGCCTGAGAGATCATGGATGCAGGATGTGTTAGCTTATTGATGCTCTCTAAATCCATAATGAAATTGTTACTTATTGGCTGTGATTTAGATTTGTAGGACACCCAATGAAAATGTGCTGTAAGACTCTATTTTTATTGATCGATTACAATTGCCTTCCACAATTCTGGATCACATACGTAATCCATTAATATGTGATGAACTTGAGAGCGGCTTGCAAGTTGCAACAGAAGGTTGAAGTACTGAATCTTCCTTCTGATGTTTGCTGATGCTAAGGACTGACCAAGAATGTGCCATTGCTTTCCCTCATACTAAGCAGTTGTTACATGCTTTTCTTTGTGCTATATATTGATTCATAGGAATTTTTTATTGCTGATGGAGAGGGGCTTCCCGTTCTCTGTGGAGAAAGAAGCTAAATTTGCCGCACAGATACTACAATTATTCTCCCTTAAGGTGGGCATGGTGGTGGATAATTGAAAGTTGTGCTATATATGAATCTATATAAGCAGCTGCTTGACCAATTTTGTTTCAACAGACTGACACTATCATCCAAATGCTGCTAAATGCAAGTCAACGGATCTCATCAGGATTACATGCACATAGACATGGCAGCATCCCTGATGATGCATACATTTTGATACGAGTCTTGTGTCATAAAAAGGACAGGAGGCCTCCAAGTTCTTGAAACGGCAGTACCAGCTCCCTATGTCTTCAGGTGTGATTCTCTCATTGAGGTTTCTATTTTTACCTTTTCTCCTGCTGTATCTCATGTTTCAATGAGTATCTTTGTCAGAGTGCTGATTCCCTTAATAGTCTAAAATTAAATAATACACAATCTATTGCAAGGATCACATTGATAAAAACAAATAAATTAGCACCAAATATCAAATCTCATGAGCATGCAAAATTCGACGAGAAAGTCATGATGGCAGGAAGTCAGTATTTGCTGCACATTAATGAATATAATAAGAGAGGCATGTGTTCTTGGGTGTCAATCTTAGTTTCGTTTTTCGCTGGTTCTCTTGAGATTGATCCGGAATCTTTTTTTTCCAATGCCAGACTTTCTCTTTATTATGGTTTAGGGCGCGCATGACAACCATTTTGTTTCAGAAATAATTTCTGGAATAGAAATAGATTTTTCTATTTCTGCCAGAAACAAAAAAATTTTGTTTCTGATTTTGGGCCAAAATCTATTTCTGGAACAGTTTTTGTTCCAGAAATAGAAAAACAGATTTGCGTTGCCAAACGAGTTTCTGTTCCAAATCTATTTCTGGAATAGGTTTGGAACAGAAATAGAGAAACAGAAACGTTCTCATGCGCGCCCTTAATCTTAGATGCCATCGCTATTCTAAATTATTTCCTTGGATCTGTTCTCCATATCAAGTAGTGAGTTTTTGCTTGTCTTATCGAAGCATCTATGGAGAAAATCCTCAAATTCTCAGACCATTGTCTCAGTCTAAGTGCTGTTGTCATTTGCCAGCAACTCTAACCAGTGAATTGGCTTTGGGTTTTATATACCTGCAGAATATGATTACGGTCCATCAAAAGATTCTGCTGTGGGATCGACATTTATGTCAGATATCCTTGAGCGAAGCAGCTCTTTCCATTGGACCGAGAAGGGCCAAAAAAGTTTAAGTTCATTCAAGAAGAAAATTCAAGAAGCAACATCAGAACTTAGACATGCTGCGTGGTGACATTTGCTCGTAGTTATCTCAGATTGGCTGGCACATTGGTTTTGGATTCTGACAGAACCCTTTGAGATGGATTTATGAGGCGCTTAGTCATTTCTTCGATGGATTTCCTGGGAAGCGATAGTGGGAGGTGGAGCATCTCCGTCCATTGGACTGAGAATGGCCAAAGAAGCTTAAATTCATTTAAGAAGAAAATCAAGTAAGCACATGCATACTTAAAACATGTCCTATGGGGACATTGCTGTTAGCTGTCGTTGTTGGCTGGTTCGTTTGTGTGGATTTCGACGGAACCTCTTGAGTCTCGTTATGATGCGCGGAATCCGTTGCTTAGTTGCAGTTACCGGTGAGCTATAATTAATCTTGTTTATATCGGGCTCGTGAGCGATTACCCTTTTGGTGAGTTATTCTTTGCATGATGTTGCATGAAATTGTTTATAAGTGCAATTTGTGCACAAAGATATAATTTTCAGTTCATCGATACCAGAAATGTAGTTTTGAGTAGAATTTGTAGTTCAGTTTTGTTTGCCGTAATTCTTCTGACTTGTTCTTATGCATTTAATAGAGTTAGCCAATTATCCTGGTCTATACACATTGGAATCTTGTAACGTGTAACGTTATGATCTTCAGACCGGGACAAGTTTGCTTGTCCATCATCCTTTTCTGTTGTGATGTTGCATCGGGCTGTTGGGTGGAGTTCGCTGCAATTTCTTTTATTGCGGAGGCTGCAGAAGGAAAGTATGCTCCGTTTTAGATTTTTCGCGAATGCCACACTTAAAGAGGGCCAACATTTGCAGCAGTGATTTGACATCGAGTTGTTGCCGTGTTGGTGCGTTGCTGTTAAATCAGATAGGAGCTACTTAATAGGAGGATTTTGCTTGATTGATTTATGATGACTATGTTAAGGGCACAAATTCAAATTTCGTAGTCATTGTAAATCTTCTGTCGAGGCTATACTTGACAGTTGACATGCTATGGTCGGGAGAATTTTCTTTCAAATGCGCCGGTGAAGTTTTGAAAATGCTAGCAAATCTCTATTACGAATCATTTATGTATTTGGTGTTTCTAACAATTCGCTATGTTTGCTTAATCACCTGTTATGGTAATACATAGAACACATAGAAACGAAAGGGAAAACTCTAGCACGGCACACACACGAGTTTCTCGTATTCTTCTGGTTCAAAAACCTGCTGTATCTCTTTCATCTACTCCAGACAGGTCACGGGCATCTGATGCTCATGGACGTTTAGATTTAACAGTGAGTCGTTTCGTGAAACTCTCATACTTGCTCGATTAGCTGGAAATTTCGAAACATAGTATCTTTGCGTAAAGTTTGAGACATAATTTTTACCATTGCTCGGTTCGATCTAGACATAGAAATATCGACTGCCAGCACATTGCTTGTTTAGCGTGATCATCGTCACTTGGCGTGAAATCCACGGAATTGCATGCGGCTTGACTTAGAAAAATTAGGATTCACTTCACTGTCGTGTGTCCGGTAGAAAAACCTACACACCCGACCAGAGGCAGTTTGGACCACCCTATGTCGACAAAGCTTTTTGCGGCGCCGTGTTTAGGTTCTTTCTTTTTTTTCCCAACTTGCTAGATCACTCGGGAAGCACTTTCATGAGAGCGATGCTTTTTCCGCGTTAAAGACCAGAAATTAAATAAATGATGAAAGTGACACTGCACCATGAATGAGTCAACCTGGTCCACTTATGTGATTCCTGGAATTCCCCTCAAATCGAACCCTGGAAGCACGGGAATATTTGAGGACAGATTAAGGCTCCCTTTGTTTCGAGAAATATGAGTAATTTAAAAAATATTTTCTTAAAAATAAATGCTTAAATCGCTTATGAAAATGAACGATCGAAAAGTATTTTCATCGTTCATTCAGAAATGTTGAGATATAATTTCCGTCGTGATTTGAGTATGCTGCATGAGAACCGATAATCATGATTTCGGCTCGTGGAAAAAGTAAAGCAGTAGGTCACAACAAAGCTGTATGGATTTTCCTGAAACAGTTTCTGCTCTTTGATTGTGTAAGCTGCTCTAATACAAAATTCTTGAAGTTGGAAAATCTCAGTCTTTTATTCACCATCCCGACGCTTCTTGCCTCCTATGACTTCACATCATAGGAAACTGGAAATACTTCGCCGGTATGCCGATCACAGTTCGAGATGTCTCGGTTCCGCCGTTGTCACTCGACCATTTCAAATGTGCATCCGAAGACCCTCCCATTCGAGACGTGATGGCTCTACCATTGCCGCTCGGCCATTTCTCATGTGTGTCCAAAGGGCCTCCCACTTTCACCGCGAGATTAATAATGCCGTCGCTTCTGGTCCCATCCCGAGCTCGTAGCCGGTAACTGAGGTACTTCACTGAGTCCATCGGCCGCAACCCGACATCGGTCGCCGGAATTAGACACCAGCCCAGTTGGGTCCAACCCTGAGTGAAGCTCTTTTTATAGAGTTGGAGATGAATGGAAGCATTCAGGTGAGTGAAGAAACTCGAGCTGACGTGTACACGAAACTTGTCGCCCCAGTTGAGTCCGACTCGATCTTTCTCGTCGCCATTGTTTCGCGCGACGCACGGAGCTGAAGAAGTCATCGCCGTGAGAGAAATGAAGGGCGTCGGAGGTTTCGAGAAGATGCAACGGGAGGGTTCCTTCAGCCCTTCAGCTGATACGACAGTGATCTCCATGTCTAATGGCTCAGGACCGTAGGCCGACATGAGAAAGGACGAGAGTTCTTGCAGTCTTTCTGAGAGTGATTTTTTTGACTGGTACAGCTTTGAGTGTGGATGAGTATGGAGCGAGCGAGCGAAGTATTTATTGGAAGACTTTACTAGCATAATAATTTTTTGGTAACTGTGGAATAATGGCATGTTATAGGCATAAATTCTTGAAAGAGTAAATCCCATAATAATTTTTAATTATTTATTTTTTGTGGTTCACAATATGCCGTCATCTTCATGGTAGGAGAAAAAAAAAACTTTCATGCATTCATATTCGGAGGAAGAACTGAATCGACAAAAGAGATGCTTGAGGGTTGGTTGGAAAAATGGAACCCAAGTGCCACGTGTCATTTATTGAATGGGACGGCCCTATGGTGACGTGGATAGGCCGACCTATGAGATATTTTTCTTGTGATTCAGAGCGACAAAACAATTCGATTCTATCACTCCGTCCTCTCCTCTCGTGGGAAACAAATAATATGAAAGATATTTTTTTAAAAATGATTATTGTTATCGTTTGAAATAATTAATTAATAAAAAAAATTCGTTCTTCCAATGACTTTTAATTAAAAATATCTTCACAAATGATGAAAATATCTTTAATTTCTTCATTTATTTTTTTTCTAAAAAAACCAAATCATTCATTTTTCGTTAAAATAAACGGTGAATGGTGAGTCTGCTTTGCATCAAGGCCGTGTGATGCTCTTATAATTTAAGATTGTGGGACCACCGATATTGAATCTGAGATTTCAACGGCTAAGATCCGATATTGGTGATCCGACAGTCACAAACTCACGAGCAAATGCTACGTCATTGTATAGTAGCCTAACTTCGAATTCAGATTACAGTGTCTCGACTTGTTGCTTTTTGTTAGTATAATCGAAGATTGGACTGAAAAATCCTATGGGAACTGTCCATAAGATTCGTCAGAGGGACTTTTAAATTTGAGTTTTTCTTTGAACGACAAGTTTCGCGGTTCTTACAGTTTGATTTAAAGTAATACAAAACACCTTAAACAGTTGAAATGTACAATCAATTGCATATAAAATCATATAAAAGGTTTTTTTTTTTCCTTTTGGAAATTGTTTGCCGGACTTATCTTTTGAAAAAAGAAAAAAGTCTTAAACCTATTGCACTTTTGTCAATTCATTCCTAAATCTCTTAATTTTCAATTAAACCTAAATATTTTCACTTTGGCTAAGTGCATCCATATGATCAATTCTCGCGGGAATTCGATGGCATGGTCGGCATTGACATGTCCTTTTTTTTTAATTTCCTTTTCTTTTTTCTTTTTTACTTTTTCTTTTACTGTGACCGGCAAGGGTCGCCGAGCTCTCGCAGGCCACAATAAAAAAAAAAGATGAAAAAGAGAAGAAAGAAAAAATATAAATAACAAAGTTAAAATAATTTGCAAGTCAGCTCCGGCCGTGCCTCGTAATATGCCAGCATCCATGGGAGCACTGTCTGATCGAAATTGGCCAAATTGACTCAAAATTAATAAAACGTAAAAATGTTTAGGATTTAATTGGTACAAGGAAAAGGTTTAACATTGAATCGGTAAAAGTGTAATAAATTTAAAATTTTTATTATTCATTTGTAAACAACTTGGTAGATGCCAACAAGGAAGGGACCTTGAATTTTCTGCTTCGACGACTTTTTTTAGTCCACGAGAAGGTACTAGCGTTTTTCTTTTCTCGATTAAATAAAACGCACTTGTCTTTTCTCTCGCGTGCTTGAAGTTCCACTAGGTTAAATTTTGTTTTTCCTTTTTCCTATTCATTGATTAAAGAAAAGAGGAATATTTTATGGAGAATATTACCAGCGTTTCACTCGACGAAAGACCATCTAATGCGATGGAATTTGTCAACTATCTCCCGTCGCTTGATCATGAGCTATGTATGATCATTATAAAAATATAAGATCCCTCTACTTATCGGTCCAAATATTTTTATTGGATCTTTTAACACAATATCATAGTCGAGTTACGCCCCAAATTTATTTCGCGTGCGCGTTCACACCGTCCTTCAAATTCTACCTATCATAGTTAATCTGACTTGCACGTGAGAGAATCGAGATACCTACGTCGCTTGACTTTACATGCTAACTTAAACTTTTGATTTCTAACTTTTAAGCCGTCTAAAATATTACCCATACTTAATATTACGTGTGAAATTACATTGTCAATACCGGTATGTCCCGAAAGTCTCAGGCATTTCGAGTTTAGAAAAAAGAAAAAGTAAACTTCGCGCACGAAAGATTTCAAGTAAAACCTTAAAAGGGTACCTTTGAGAGCGACGTTCGTGGGCTTCACACGAGAATGGGACCGTGCTCGGTGTCGAGCTCGGGTCAAGTCAAGAGCGCCGCCGCTAATGTGGACCGATGGAGATGGTGAATTGCTGGGAAAGATATGGGTCGGCAGCATCCAGGAGGCGCTGGAAACAACCCGACCATATCAGGACAGACGACCTCTTCATATTGATTCGTGTTGGTTCGAAGTTTAATGGCAATGAAGCACACGGCGGGAATACCCCCCGAGCATGATTTTAAGTTAAAAACAAAAATCGAAAAACTGAATTGGTGGAACTAGTCCATTTCAGGTTTTTTTTTTTTTAAAAAGTTAATATCAGGAAAAACCCCAAACTGGTACGTTTACGATAAATTTACCTCAAACCATGTTTTTGACCTCAAAAAATTTCAAATTGGTACATTTGTAACGAATTTCCCCAAACTGATATATTTGTGACAAATTTATACTTACTTAATTTTCGTTAAATTTAACGTTAAATTGCTCATTGGATGACATGTGGCACTTCACGGGTATACCAGTTTGAGATTTTGACCCTCTATTTATCATAGGTATATCAATTTAGGATTTTTCATGGTACTAATCCAATTTAACAAAGAGTAAATTTGTTATAGGTGTAATAATTTGAGGTTTTTCATGGTAAAAAAATTAGTTTAGAGTAAATTCGTCACAAATGTACCAATTTGAGGTTTTTATGGTAAAAAAAATAGTTTGGGATAAATTTGTCACAAGTGTACTAGTTTGGATTTTTTTGAAAAAAATAGTTTGATGTAAATTTGTCGCAGGTGTACCAGTTTAGAGTTTTTGTGGTATTAACACTTTTAAAAATTAGGAAATCGATTTCTACAAAACAAGTCTTTATATTTTACTTGTTCTATATTTTTGCGTGATCCTGGGACATTCCATGACGTTTGATGACGAGTGCGTAATCTGAAACACTTAGTCCGACCTTCCATTTCTGGTGATATTCATAATTGATGATTTTACTATAACAATCTGAGCTCACCATTTGCAAGATATTATCCGCTTTGAACACACAGTTCTCATAATTTTATTCCTCCGAAGGTCTCCCATACAACCCCTAGAAAACGAGTCTTGCAAATTAAGAGAAACCTAGCACCATATAAGCTAGCCCAACACTCCCTCCCTAAGCGATGTGGGATGAAAAGTTATGCACGCCCCCTTAGCGGGATGTCACAAACTCTCCCCTTCAGTGGCACGGCGTCCTCGTTGTGCACCGCGTACACAAGCGAGCGCCCACTGTGGTCCACATGCTGTCGGGAATCTGCTCTAATACCAATTATAACGACCCGAGCCCACCATTCACAAGATATTGTCTACTTTGGACACACGGTCCTCACGGTTTTGTTCATTTGAGAGTCGCCCATACAATCCCCAGAAAACGCGTCTTACAAGTTAAGGGGAACCCGATACCATATAAGCTAGTCCAAGACTCCCTCCCAAAACGAAGTGGGACGAAGAGTTGTGCACACCCCCTCAGCGGGATGTCACAAACTCTCCCCCTTAGTGGCACATTGTCCTCGCTGTGCACCACATACACCAGCGAGTGCCCACTATGGTCCACATGCTGTCAAGAGTCAGCTCTAATACCAATTATAACGACCTGAATCCACCACTTGTAAGATATTATCTATTTTGGACATATAGTCCTCACTGTTTTGTTCTTCCGAGGGTCACCTATACAACCCTAGAAAACGCATCTTGCAAGTTAAAGAGAACCCGGCACATTTAAGCTAACCCAAGACTCTCTCTTAAGCGATGTGGGACGAAGAGTTGTGCACATCACCTCAGTGGGATGTCTTCATATTTTTTTTGAGTGTATATATATGGATTGTGGTCATTAGATTGTAACAATAAATGGTAGTCACCAGATGTGATTATTCACTGCAATTGAATACATGTAGAACCTGTCGACCTTGAAATTTGTGACATGATAGATATCAGATTCCAAAATAGGTAGGGTAGGTCCCAGGTTTCAGAAATTGGTAAACAGTTTTGATAGTGGGTTCCAGGTCAAACCTGGACTGACTCTTGGAACCATTCAGCCATAGTGTTGAACACTTCGTCGACTCAATCTAGTAGAATGGACTTATCAATCGAATCTATTTAGTCATTTAGACGCGTGAAGTTATCGAAAGCTTCGAGTGATCGCCCATATGATAATTATGTTGAAGTTTATTTGTAAAACAAGCAATATAGTGTTTTTTTTTTTTACCCACATAGGAAAGATGGAAGAATGTAAGCTTATATACAAGAGAAAGGCCTCTTTACTCCTTCAAATGACGGCGATGGGCTAAATGAGCTGAATCCTACTATGCTTAAATGTGGGCGAGAAATTTTGGTGCACTTAGCATTTTGCATGTTTGCGCTATCGCGGATAATTTCAATTATTAGTTTACTTAATTGATCAAATCTATTTAGTCAATCGGACTCGTGAAAGTTGTCGAGAGCTTTGAGTGATTGCTAACCTGTAAAAATAGCAGGAAACTTAAGGGTGAGCAAGAAAGCTTCGAGTGATCGCCCTCATGTGATGTTTGCGCTATCACGGTAAATTAGATAAGCAAATAGCTCGTAAAAATAGCAAGAAACTTAGAGGTGAAGGGTTTTGTGATGACCTGATTTTCACTACTTGAGTAAAGGTGATTAGTATTAATAGATCCATATTAGTTTAGAGAAGTTATAATCGCCTGGTAATATTTTAGAATGCTATGCGTTCGAATGGAGTTCATCAGGTCAAATATGTGCAAAATTAGAACAAACTGGGAGTAGGATTGGACACGTGGCAAGCCAAGGGACATGTGGCAGCACGTAACGTGGCTAGGCCGTGAGAACAGGTGAAAATGCATGACATGTGGCATACATGTGTCAATGCAAGCAGTCCTAAGATGAGGAATAAGCTAGTTGGGGGGGGGGGCTTTCTCTATATAAAGTTCTGACGTCAATTTATTTCATCATTCGTTCATGCAGAACAAAAATTCCTCTTCCTTTTCTTTCTAAATTCGGCTGACCAAAGCTCTGTCCTAGCCAAACTTTGTCCTCGCCATTGTTGAGATTGATTTGAACGTCAAGGTGCTATCCAAGTAGAATCACATGCCTAGGCCAAGAAGAAAGTGAATACAAATCATCTGTTCTTCGTTTCTACGCTGTTTTCTCGAGAAATCAAGACAAGGCCGATCCCTAATCCTTACTACCAGCCTATTTATATTTCGTTGTTGTAGGCTCTGTGATCTATCTTGCTGTTGTTTGTGGTGATTTTGGCTAAACGATCTTATTGTGTAGAATCATTGTGATGACTCTAAGTTTTTGTATATTGATCTCTAAAGATGGTTAACTTTGTTACAATCTAATGATTCTATGGACGGATTGGTCGTTCGGTTTAGATTCTCTTGTGAGTTTTATACGCACTTTGTTGTTGAACTCATTTTTCAGTAAATACCAGGATGTTGGATTCTTCGATTCCCATGTAACAACACCTTCATGTTGTCCCCTTCGAATTACTCGAATGATAGAATAGTTTTACCAAAATCTATCCTCATAAGCAATTCCATATGCTCTACAAAATAGTTTGTTCTAAGTTTTATGTAGAAAATGAAGGTCCACCCCACTAAAGAAGTGTTATGAGTTCAAACCATGTACTTTCGTGCCTTGAGATCATGGGTGGGAATATTGCACCCGATGTAGTAGATTTGGATGATAAAGATGAGAGTAGGATGAGAATAAAGAGACTATTGTTAGATCCTAGTAATAGAAGTAGTTTATCGTATCTTGTATGTCTCCCATAATCCCTTGAATTTTTGTAAAGAACTGGTTAACAATATGTATATAAATAAAATCAGATTTTTAGAGTCATGAATGCTTTGTTGTTAATGTATGATATATGGTTAGTGAAACCATAAAGGCACACCCTCTATATAAGCGTACCTGTCGATTGGGTTGTTTTGTATTATGGTTGTGCCCTATTTGATTTTCTATAAGACTTCCGCACGCACCATTGTATACTTTTAGTAATAAGAGATTAAGCAAAGGCGTGGTTTAGAAAGCCTTAAGGTGGGCCGATTGGACATCACAGGTTTCAGGTTCTGTATAGATTGCACTTAGAACTTGGAACTTACTCGTCAGAATAGGTTCCTCATCTTTAGAACCTAAAATTTACCCTGATACCTGAAACTTAAACTTGGTTCCGCACTATATTTTTAATTTGATACAAGGGCCTTACATAGCCAACACAACGATAAAAACAAAACATTGGATTCATAAAATCTGACATATAGTAACCGATGATAGTAACTTGTCTACTGCTACAGTGTATAGTGCATAGTATTTATCAATGACAGTACATAATAAAGAAACATTTTGACCTCTTAGGCAATTATTAGAAAAAACCACACCCACGTGGCATAACAAGACAAACAACTATATAATTTTGTTGTGGAATCCTTCTTCAGCGTTGTTGGCAAGCTGTCTAAGCTGTCCTTTTGTTCTTTTTATCTCTTGAAAGCTCGTAAAGTTCTTCAATTTTCATATTCAAGGTCAAGGTGCTGGTTCAGACATCATTTGGTGGAAAAATGAGCCGGAGGGAATATCATCAAGTCGAACGAAATTGTTGTCCTGCGAGCTTTGTGCAAAGTGATCTTGAGAGAGGGGCTCTCCCCATGGATCCTTGAATCTGTGTCCTGGATTGTCTGATTTGTTCGAAATGCTATAGTCTTCTTGGATGTAAGATCTCGGGTGCTGTCGTGTGCTCCAGAATATCCCATATATGTTCATCTGCATATGAAGGCTATGCTTTTGGAGGAATAGTGTGAATCACCCACATTTAATGACATTACTATTTATTTACTGATCACAACTCATATTTAGACACACATAAATATGAATTTTGATATTACAAGAAATGAAACTCAAACTAAGCGTTTCCAAGTTATAAACTCATCATGATACCCAAGATGGCAAGAAAACATATAAAACCGAAAACGTGACACCTTGTTACATGTTTCAAGTTTTGGTTATACCTACTTGGAAGTTATGAAACTACCCATCGAAACAGGTTATCTAAATTTAAAATCTAAAACCTACCCTATATATTAAAATTTGAAACAGGATAGATTTCTCCATCGGTCCAATTCCAAGTTTCACTTTTATCTTGAAATCATGTTCATCCCAAAAGAAAAACTACTGCACTTTCGCGTAAAAAGGGATGCTGAGACTTTCTTTTCCAACTGGTGATACGGGCGGAGTAGACTCGTGCACGAACTTCTGCACCACATTGTTTTGAATAATCGAGGAAAAAATTGCTGGAAAAGAAAAGAAACAAACACCGCTCACAACGCTCCATTGTCGAAGATCAACAGAAAGCACTTTATATAGATCTTCTCAACATCAACAGAGCATGTTAATAAATAATCCCGACATAAGAACGTTAAATTCCGCATCATTTAGGTGTATCGACTTCTCCCTCTCGCTCTTCTTTCTAAAAAAATGATTGTTACATAAATAGTTACTTTTAATTTGTCAAATATGCATGTGTCTCTAAACTTTTTTTGATTTATTCGATATAGTTATTTTTAACTTTTATCTCATATGCAATGTATTTTCTAATACTTTTTTATGTGTTCCATATGATCCTGAACTTTTAGTGAATGTTCAATCCGTTCCTCGCTATATAAAATGATCCATGTTTATCATTCCATTAATTCAAAGTTCAGGTTAAATATAGAGTATTTTTATACAATCCATATACTAAATTGAACATGTACCAACATTTAGAATCATATTGAAAAAATTAGGATTCAGAGACTACCTGCACTTGGATTAAATTTTACGGTCATATTGAATAATTAAAAGTTCCTGATCATATTGCACATTTGTCAAAGTTCAGAATTTTTTCTTTTGAGAAAGGAGGTGGGCTCAATTCAAACTCGCAGCTCACCAGTTCGGGCCAAACGGAAATAGATTAGGCCTCAGCTCTCCACCAGCCCGAAACTCTAAGCCTTAAGTCGAGCATCACTCCGCCGTCTCTTTGTTCCCTCTTTCATAGCCGGATGTGGGAGTGCCGTTGGTCTCTAGCGCGGGGGAGAGATGTAGTT